>PVIC010008985.1:0-40604 GCA_004025085.1 Thryonomys swinderianus | reverse complement strand
CATACTCCACACAAATAAGAAATTGCACATCAAACAAAGGGAAAACTTTTAAGGTAGGAAAGCATCCCTCGGTGATGAGGGAGAACCACAGTCAGGGGCCCGTGGAAAGCAGCTGAGTGAATGGCACAGAGTACGAACACAGCCACGTTGGTTATTTGTCTCACCAAAGGAGTGCACACTGCAGCCACTAAGAGTCCCTGCCTCAGGCATACAGGGCTCAGGCAGAAGCCGGGGATAAGTAGCAGAAAAGAAAAAATAACAAAATTACACACACACACACACATGCACGCGCACACACACACACACATGCGCGCTTGCATGTATGTGCAGAGCGTTGACATAGGGACATGAAGGAGAGAAAAAGGCAAATGGAAAGGAGATAGGTATGAAGTAAAATTTTCCAGGGGATTCTAGTCTCAGTTCCAGAAAAAAAATTGAAGATCATATTTTAACAGCATGAATTATTTTTGTGGAACATATTTAAAATGTTTCTCTTTTAGAAAGTGTTCATCGCAACAGCAATTGTGGTTTTTGTCATTTAGCACATTCACTATGTGAAGCCTACATTATTAAATCTGGTAGAAGAAATAATACCAAGTACTGCAACAATTTCAAATAATCAGTCTTTCTGAATATCATAATGTTCCCACTGTTATTCCAGGGTGTCCTTGGAGATAGCCACAGCCCTGTAATATACAGAAGGTTTCCTTTCTTCCTTCATGATTGTCTAGGGCAACACATTCTTATATTTCATTTCTAATCATCTGCAGCTTTTCATTTACTCCAATTTTGACGTCACTGGTACAATAAACAAGATCCAAAATTTCTGAGACCCTCATGTCTCTTTTCTCTTGTGGTTGATAACATGCTGTTTGTGTCTTGCATTGGATACCAGATGTGGAGCAGATAACATAAGGAGAGGAAAATAAGGGCTATTCTTCGGAGGGCCAGATTCACATGAGAATGAAAATAGTTTCTCCAAACCAGGAAGCCTTTTTCTTAAAAAAAAAAAAAAAAAAAAGTGCACACATTCATTTCAAGTGCTGAGATGAGCCAATTTAGAGTGATTTTTCACCTTGACCCAGAAATCTTAAGTACAGGCATCAGTATTTGAAAAGAATGGAAAGATAATTCACTGTAGAAGAGAAAGGATCAGAGAGAGAAAATAAAGGGGGGGGGGACCCGAACCCTTCTGTATCCAAAATTTCTTCAGAATTCTGGGTGAGACTTTATAAACATCCTCACACACTTGGAGAGCTATCAAATTAGTTATATGTATTGTTTTAAAAGACAACCCCGGATATAGTTTTTCTGCAAAAATATGGAGTTTTATAACAAATTGACAGTAGGGTCCATAAATACAGGCTATTACTCTAAGTACTTAAAGTACAAGTAAGGAGATTCAGTGATACATAAACCTGACTGTGATTAGAATCACTTTGGTTTTCTTTAGCTTCAACGTCCATAATTCTCGGATGAGTTTATGTATTAAGATCTTTTAAATCTCCTTAGGTTATTCCAGTGCTCTGCCAGGATCAGCAACCATAGGATAAAAGTTAAGGAGTAAGTTTTGAAACACCCCACATAATTTTTCATGTACTCCTAACATATGGGCTCTTGAATTTTAAAGGTGTGCTAGCTCTTTGCTGATCTCATAGAACTGAGAAACTTCACTCTGCAGAGGCCTACATGCATAGAAGATAATGTCTTTGCTCACTATTTTAGTGTATTCGTAGGTTGCTGAAATCCTTCTGGAAAGAATGAACCACACACACACAGTGAATGACTGCCCTCATGGATTTTGAGCGTATTGTTGCACAATTTCTCCTGGAGGTTTGTACCTAACAGGAGCCTGTGTGTTTTGTGATAGGCAGTTATTAAGAGACTAAATAAAATGAACAACTGGAGAAGCCATAGGCTAACGTGCATGCACTGTATTGGTCCAAACCATTCAATTCAAGGCCTCTTCTTGACTGCAATCTCAGGTCCTGAATTAGTCAGCACCTCATTATCACCTAAGAAGCTTTTAAAAATACTTGCACATTGGGCCGGAGATTTAGCTCAGCGGTTCCGGCGCCTGCCTGGCAAGTGCAATGGTCCTGAGTTCGATCCCGGTAACCACATACAATGCTGGGCATGGAGACTCACGCCCACCAGCCATCAATACCACATACCACAATGGTGGGCGTGGTGGCTCACACCTATAATCCCAGCACTTGGGAGGCAGAGACAGGATTGCTGAGTTCCAGGCTTGCCTGGACTACATAGTGAGCTCAGGGCCAGCCTGAAGTACAAAGCGAGACCCTGTCTCAAAAAAAAAAAAAAAAGAAAAAAGAAATAAACTTGCACATGGACTCCAGTCCTGAACAATTACATTAGACTTTCTAGAAGTAAACAGGACGGTCTCAAAGGAGAGTTGCAGCGATTTTTGGTTTTGTTTCCATTTTTCTTCCCTTAGAAAATTCCTTTCCACGTGCGAGTCTGCAGTCTGTGCTCCAACTAGTAGAGTTACTTACACCTCCACAATTTCCCTTGCTACATATGGCCTCAGGGCTTTGTATGTGTTGCGCCCTCTACTTACCACACTCTGTCCTTGCTGGCCTTTACTAGGCTAATTCTATAATAAACCCCAACTCCTTGTATCTCCCAGAACTGAACTGGCTTTCTTTAATGTGTACCCTTTGCTCATCTGTATGATGGAACAGACCTTAACCAGTAAGAAAGCAATACATAAATTCTGTTGTTTTCTTTCTTTCTTTTCTACGTGAAGTGTGGCATTAACCAGCACAGGCATATTTTTTGTTGTTGAGTAAGAAATCATCCAGGTACCCTGTGTTCACATTTTCAGATTATAACAGAATTCAGTAGCAGGCTCTGCGCTTGGGAGGACTCATGTGGGGTTCATTGAATCATGTGGAAACTTGATGGTGACAGAGAGAAAGTCTCCTGTTGGCTCATACTGTTTGGGAAGACAGAAGCCAGTAGGCTAAAGGAGAGGAAACACCCCATTATGCAAACCCCGATAACAAACTCTGATATGCAAACTCTTCCCTTTTATATCATACTTGGTGCTGAAAGGTTCAGTTACTTACATACATTTATAAGAAGTTAGAAATAATTTCATTTGTTGCTCAATAAAAATTCCCCAAGTGACTGAAAGCACTGACTTTATCTCAGCCTTTGAATCATGGCCCTTCAGGCTTAGAGCTCAGTACAGTTAATGTGAACTAAAGGTTTATACTTTCATTAAATACGCAGTATGTGCCACATATGCCTGCCCAGACCCCTGTTGTATTGATTCATTTATTGCAACATGTACAAAAATTTATTTTTAGCTCCAGTTTACAGATGAGGAAACTTAGGCATAAACAGGCTATTCACATTTCCCAAAGTTTTAAACAGAAAAACCAGAGGTCAACATCTGCCAGAGAGCTTCTATTTTTAGGGCCTTTACTAGATTGTTTTCACTAAGACAGTATACAGTTTACAACACCACGTTCTAAAATGTCTTTGATTCTAGTTGTAATCAAGTTTCAAGCTTATGAAGAAGAACCCAAACTCTTCCTCTGTGGGTTGACTCAGTTCAGGGTTGGATGATGTCATTTCTGGAGATAACCTGTCAATACAACATCTTTTGGTAGCTTCTACATTCTGTAAGTAAAAGCCCACATTTCACTATTAAATTTGCAGATTAAGATACACTTCTCATTTCTCATTCTTAACAAAACATCCTACTTCTTTCTCAACTAAAAGAGATAGTGAAACCAAAAAAGATAGTTTTTTAAACAAGAGAATATGTAAAGTTATTGTAAGAGCACTAAACAGAATCTTCCACTACTGTTTCTTTTCATTATAATTTTAGTACTTTGTGACTTTAGAAAGCAGTTGAAGTGTTGGAGACCCATTTATGAATATAGCCAGCAAGGTTCATCTGTAACAAAGAAACTTATGAAAGAGATCTTCAGAAAGGAATAAATGCTATGAAGAAAATAAAGCAAGCTGTATGAGTAAGGAGTATCTAGATGATAGGGTTATTTTAGATGTGAACCCTAAATAACTGAAAAAAATGAAATGTGCCAGGAACTATCTGAGGTTAAGATTAGAAGAGCATTTTGTTTAGAATGTAGACCCTGCCTAAATCTGGGCATGCGCGTATGCACCTGTAGTCCTAGCTGCTGCTGAACCCGAGGGAGGGGACGACCTGACTCTGAGTTCCGGGCTTGAATATCCTGGATCATTTCCCCTCTGTACTGCCTCCACTTTATAGGGCATGGTTCATCCAATTTTAAAATTCTCGTTGTGCCTTTCATGTTCTACACTTTTAAATTAAAAAGTCAGTCAGACCAATTAGCCCCTTCAAATGAAGTAAATTCTACCTCAGATATGTTTCATATATTTCAAAGTTTCCACAGTAATGTTTCTTTCCTGAATTATTCTCAATCACATCAATCTATCTAAAAACCTAAAGCTAATTAAGTGGAAGCAAATAAAATAATGGGTACTCCTGTATATTATTTCAATTTACTTACAAGCTCGAATGTACCGGTCAGTGTCAAACTAAACATGCCGGGAAACAGAAATTGAAAAAGAAATGATGTTTTTTTTTTAAATAACTCACAGATTTACAGCTTACATAATTAAAACAACCTCCTTCTCTCCCTCCCCCTCCTCCTCTTCTTCCTCCTCCTCTTCTCCTCCCCCTCCTCCTCCTCCCCTTCCTCCTCCCCCTCTTCCTCTTCCTCCTCCTTCTCCTCCTCCTCTTCCCTCTCCCCCTCCTCCCCCTTCACGTTTCCATAGCTGGACTAAATTATTTAAGTCATCTCTTCCAGAGTTCAGGCCTTTGTTTAAAAGTAAGACCTTTCAGGTTTTTTTCTTATCTCCAGTGACTTGTTATCACTGTTTCCTCACCCAGTTTACGAATCAAAATTGCAGTTTCATTAAGCATTTCACTCTGGGGCTCCTCGGTGAAAATGGATCCGCTCTCAGGTTTTCCATTGGTCCTTTTCAGGGGAAACTTTTGCTGCCTGCAGCATGCTGGTCTTCTGCAGAGCCCTTTCAGAAAATGAAGTCCTCGCCACAGGACTCCCGTCTTTAAAAAGATAACAACGCTGGTATCAACAGCAGCCTTCACTATGTCAGGTCAGGAAGGAATCGCTCTCTTCAGCTCCGTGATTGCAGCGTGCTTTGCGAGACCGTCCTCGAACACGGATTCCAAGGCTTTCCTTTCTTCCCTGGACTGCGGCTGATTGTTGGTCATAAAGCTGACGAATTCTGCCAAAAAACAAAATTGCAAATCAAGACCTTACGGGGCCTGCCACGCAGTCTGTCACTGTTTATCGTTACCGTAGTGTTGCTAGTCTGTTAACTAAAGCTGAGACTCTCTAGGAAGCTCAAGCAAGCTGAATACGTGTTTGTGTGGTAATCGCGCTGTACGATGTAGGAGAGTCATGTGGCATTTCTACGAAAGTGTAGCTTGATAACGAGAGATAACTGAATGTGTATGGCATTTGCCATGCTGAACTCTATGAACAGCACCACTGCAAAGTTCCTCCTTAGGAATTAATTAGAATTACTTACTAAGGACTTCCGGCTGTCAAGTCTGTCGACAAAATTAACTTTTATTCATTATTTTCTGTTATAGTGCTTTCTTATCCATATAATTATTGTGTTTTACCAACGTTTGATATTCTAGGTGCTATTTCATCAACATCTAGAGATGAGGCTGAGATTTGGATTCATGAGCATAGACTCCAAGTGCCAAATTAGAGTATGGCTAGGCCAAGAGGTTTGTCCTTAGCCTCCCAAACTCACAAATGGACAGTGTCTTAAGGTCTTTGTAGAACTGAGAACTAGAAAAGTTAAGTGTGGAGACCAGTTTGTGATTTGCTAACAAGGATGCCAGAACAGGAGACTTCAACGTCTCACTTAGCTGTCTGAAAAAGAAAGGAGTGTTCTTCATTGTATGTGAAACTGAAATATTGGGCATCTTCTATTCTGAAAGATATTACGATGTTTTCAAGATTCCTTTAGAAATCCAGGATTTTCAAAATAGTTTCTTCCCCTTACTCTTCTCAGTTCCTACTTTTGTCTTCTACAGTGCTACAAATGTCCCTACACACACACACACACACACACACACGAGTCATGCATAATATGAGTCAGCTACTGTAAGAAATAACTGCAGGTGCAGTGGTGTATGCCTCAATCCTGGCTATTCTGGAGGCTGAGGCAGGAAGGTCACAAGTTCAGGCCTACTTTAGGCAATTTAAGGAGGCCTTGTCTCAAAATAAAAATAAAATGGGCAATAGATATATCTCCACAGTAGAGGGCTTTGAGGTTCAATTTCCAGGTACTGAAAGAAAAAAAAAACCTTATTAAAGACTAAAAAAAGGACTTCTTTCCTCTTGTCTTCTCAGATATGTGTATTTTAAGATTAACCAAAATGACCTATATCTGTGGATTATTTTGGTAAGAGGGACTTTATGGGAGAATTACAATGAACTTGGAAAAAACTATTTTGACTCTTCTCTGCCCTGAGGCCAACGTCCCCCTGCTGTTTCTATTTAAGACTAAGGAATAATTCTTTCCATCAGAAGCCTGCTAGATAAATGCCTATGTATCCTATAAGTAATCCTTCCATGGCTTTTCTGTCTTAAACCTGAGCTATGCATGTCTATTAATTTAAAAATATACTTGTATTGTCAATATGAACCAAAAACAAAGTGCTTTATTTTCATAATTGGTAATTAAATTACAGTAATTAAAATTAAAGTGCCAACTGTAACCCTTTATGAGTATTCAGTAAGTGCTGAGTTCTACTCTAAGCAATTTATATTCATTAATTGCAACCATGATACTATTTCTATTGTACAGGTGAGAAAACCAAGTAATTAAGTAACTTTCCAAAAACCTTAACACTATCAAGCCTGATCAAAACATATATAGAATGTTTACATTTTTAAAAATTAGTAGAGTAAAAGATACATTACCATTAATCCCCTTTGTCCCAAGCACATTCATCCCATGATTTCGTCATTTTCTGAAGCAGTGCTGGAGTTCTTTCCTGAGTGTCTTTATGAGGTATGATTAAGAGAAAAAGCAAGTAAATACTGCCAGATGTGCCATCTAGTGACAGGCAGGTTTGTAAAACACAGCATGTCCTTGTTCACGCTCCTCACCTGATATTCTACAGTGCAACTTCCGGCTTTTCACTGAAGTTTGAAGGACTTTGAACTGTAAAGGTTTTGAATCACTTCACAACAGAAAACAGTTAAGAACAAGGGCATAAATAACCTGATTGACATGAATGACTACTTGTCTTTAGAGTAATTTTTTTTTTTTTAGACAGGGTCTCGCTTTGTAGTTCAGGCTGGCTCTGAGCTCACTATGTAGCCCAGGCAAGCTTCAAACTCAGCAATTCCCCTGTCTCTGCCTCCCGAGCACTAGGATGACAGGCGTGAGCCACCACGCCCGGCACTGTGGTATGCGGTATTGATGGCTGGTGGGCGTGAGTCTCCACACCCAGCATTGTATGTGGTTACCCGGGATCAAACTCAGGACCTTGCGCTTGCAAGGCAGGTGCCGAAACCACTGAGCTAACCCTCAGGCCCATGACTGTTTAAACTTTTAAAAATTCCTCTAGGGCCGGAGGATTAGCTCAGTGGTTCCGGCGCCTGCCTTGCAAACGCAAGGTCCTGAGTTCGATCCCTGGTAACCACATACAATGCTAAGTGTGGAGACTCATGCCCACCAGCCATCAATACCACATACCACAGTGCCGGGCGTGGTGGCTCACGCCTGTAATCCCAGCACTCGGGAGGCAGAGACAGGAGGATTGCTGAGTTCCAGGCTTGCCTGGGCTACATAGTGAGCTCAGAACCAGCCTGAACTACAAAGCAAGACCCTGTCTCAAAAAAAAAAAAAGTTTAAACAGTCACAATGCTTTTGAATCACACCTTCTATGTCCTAGAATGAGGCCACCTTTGGAAACTTAAAATTATTTTGTCTGGGGGCGGAGGGTTAGCTCAGTGGCTCCGGCGCCTGCCTCGCAAGCGCAAGGTCCTGAGTTCGATCCCCAGTAACCACATATAATGCTGGGTGTGGAGACGTGCCCACCAACAATCAACACCGCATACCACAATGCCGGACGTGGTGGCTCACGCCTGTAATCCCAGCACTCAGGAGGCAGAGACAGGAGGATTGCTGAGTTCGCGGCGGCTTGCCTGGGCACCATAGTGAGCTCAGGGCCAGCCTGAACTACAAAGTGAGACCCTGTCTCAAAATGCAAAAAAAAAAAAAAAAATTATTTTGTCTGCACATTTTTGTCAAGAAAGCATTCCAGAATCAAATGTAGTAATAATGCTCACAATTATGAGTCTGTAAACATCGCTTGCTGCTGCAACTATTTAAGAGGCCTCTCATTAATCAATTTACACAGTTTTACTCATCAAATCCAACATGTTTGGGAATGAAGAACTTCTAATGCATCAAAACCTTTATATAAACCAGTAGATTAAACTCTGGACAAATCTGCAGCATATGTCTGCAATCTTAGCACCCTGGCAGGCTGAGGGAGGAACACCACAGCATCAGTCCTCACCTGGAAAACTTAGCAAGACACTGTCACAAAATAGTAATGATAATATGTGGTGAGGTACCTCAGTGCAAAGGTCCTAGATTTAATTCCCAGTACTGAAATAAAAACGGACAAATGATCCATAGATATAATATATAGCATATATAGATATTATATAATATCTATATAATATATAGATATTATATAATAGCAAGGTAAAAGCAGTAGTTCAAAGCAAAATTCTTTGTCAGATACAAAGTATATGTCAACATCAATTTTTTTTTTTTTTGAGACAGGGTCTCACTTTGTAGTTCAAACTGGCTCTGAGCTCACTATGTAGCCTAGGCAAGCTTCAAACTCAGCAATCCTCCTGTCTCTGCCTCCCGAGTGCTGGGATTACAGGCATGAGCCACTATGCCTGGCACTGTGGTATGTGGTATTGATTGCTGGTGGGCGTGAGTCTCCACACCCAGCATTGTATGTGGTTTCTGGGGATTGAACTCAAGACCTTGCGCTTGCGAGGCAGGCGCTGGAACCACTGAGCTAACCCTCCGGCCCTCAACATCAATTCTTCAGTTGAGAAATAAAGACCATAGGATGGATCTGGGGTGAGTTGTGTAGATGGAGGGTTGGAGAGGCCAAGTCTTAGTTTTATGACAATGCTCTTTCCTTAACTGTTCAGCTTTACACCATTTCTCTAACCAATCCTTGAAGGCCATGTATCTGAAGTTAAAGAAAACTGACAGTAAGGACATGACAGTCTGAGCACTGCTGAGGAAACTGGTTTCTACAGTGGAGGATTCATCATTCTTTTCTCCCTAGAAGAAACAGTTAAGAAATATAGAATTATAGAATTAGTGTTATCATCTCATTTTTAAAAATAATTTGCATCAGTAAAATGGTTCTATTTTCCTCTAGATGGAGACGCAAGATTATTTTCTATTCATTTTTTTAATAAAAATATTCTTAGACAAATTTCAGAAAAGTGAACAGTCTTATCCTAAAACTTTCTTAAAGGCTTCTTAAAGATTTACCTTTCCCATCCCAAATTTTCAACAGCATCTAATTCCATTGTAGTAATACCTCAGATAGGCATATCTAAGAACTTCAAAACTATCTCTATATCATCTGTCTGTATCGTCAAAAGACCCCTGAGCATTCAGACAATATAATTAAACCCATCCTAAAGGCAGAGAAGTTGAGTTTTTTTTGGACAGGGTCTCGCTTTGTAGTTCAGGTTGGTTCTGAGCTCACTATGTAGCCCAGGCAAACCTCAAACTCAGCAATCCTCCTGCCTCTGCCTCCTGAGTGCTGGGATTACAGGTGTGAGCCACCACACCCGGCACTGTGGTATGTGGTATTGATTGCTGGTGGGCGTGAGTCACCACGCCCAGCATTGTATGTGGTTACCGGGATCGAACTCAGGACCTTGTGCTTGCGAGGCAGGCACCGGAACCACTGAGCTAAATCTCCAGCCCAAGAAGTCGAGATTTTAAGAGATTCATATCGCCTTGTGAGCTATAAGCCAGAGCCAGTCATTATAACAGTTCTTTAAAATTTTCACACCTACTTTCATTTTGAAGCCAAAAGTCATGAATCTCCAGAACAAAAAGTGTTCTGTTTTTGAACTAAAGCTCTATAAAACATCACACTCTGAGGGATCTTGGTCAGGCCTTTCTGTGGGTCCCCATTTCTAGCACATTCTTATCACTCTGCTCTCTACTTCAGCAAATTTACATGTATTTGTATTTCTTATATAGTGATTTTTTTCTGTAAAAAGAACAAACACAGTAACAATTTCAGGAAGTATTAAAGTAAAAATCACCTACTATGCCATCTCCCAGTGACATCCAGTGATGCGATTTTGTACACATTTATTTATTTATCCATAACATTCTTTGTTTAGTAGTACACCTTTGCTGTACATGATTTTTACACTTAGCTTAGATTTTAGATATGCATAATTAACATATTTTGATTCTTCTTATTCCCTTTCCCTTTTTCGCCCAGTCTCCCTCCATCTCTGGATCCTCTTGCGCATTTCCATTATTATTATCATCATTATTATTTGCTTACTGTTTGTGACATATAATGATTACAGTCTTTGTGGGTAAATCATTTCACATCCTGTTCCATTCCCTCCCCCACACTGCTCTCCGTCTTAGGTACCTTCCCACTTACAGAAGCTTGATCTCCCTGTTTCCTTTCATCAGTCTCTCATTTTACTCTTCATTTTATTTGTACTTTAGGGCACTCAAGTGAAAGAAGCCATATGGCATTCAAGCTTGTGTGCTTGCTTTGTTCACTCTGCATTAAACTGCCCAGGTGGATCTATATTCCTACAAATGTCTCAAGTTTCTCCTTTATAGCTGAGTAATATTCTATTGTGTATAGATTCCATATTTCCTTTATTGATTCATCTGCTGACAGACACGCTAGAGGCTTCCAGGATTTAGCCATTATGAATCATGCTGCTACATACATGAGTATGCATATACCACTGTAAAGTGCTCGCTGCAGGGTAAAAGGAATCCTTTTACATTGTAGCAATGTAACTAGTACAAAAATTAGGGAAATCAGTATGAAGATTTCCTGAAAAACTAAAATATAGATTCCAATCCACTCAGGTATTCACCTTCTACAAAATTTTTACTCTAGTTGTATATGTGGAACATATCTCTAGGCTATTACATTGTACACTTTCTTCTGGTTCATTTTATTGAAGTATAGCGGACAGGTAAAAATGTGACTGGCATTAGTACGTAACCAGGTGAACAGGTACAAATATCCCCAAGTACGAACAGTTATGAGCCTGAGACCAGGAAACACCCTCCACAGAACTCCAGAAGCACTTTGACCCACCTCCTAAAGTCAACCGCTTCTTATTTTTGCCTGGGTTTGAATTCTATGAAGAGAGGGAGGTGGATGAGAAAAGAATTAAAACAAGCTGTGCCATGTACAGGTACCTGTTCCCTAAGATGAACATCAACTTCGTATAAAGCAAACATAGAATGATAAAAATGAACATTATAAATTTAAAAATAATTTTAAAAGATAACGTATAGTATATCGTCTTTTTGTTTTGACTTCTTTTCTTCAACATTGTGTCTGTTAGATTCTTTCAGGCACTAATTCTTAATATTGACTGCACCATAGACTGCTGAATGGATAATGATAATTTAATCAAGGTTAAAGGCCAAAAAAAATCCTCTATGTAGGACTTTTAGATGTACTTGTCCATAAGCAATGTTGTATCACTGTTACTCTTGCTTAATTTTTTTTCTTTTAGCTCTGGAGATCCAAACCAAGGCCTCACTCAGGCTAAGTGCTCTTCTGTCGCTGTGTTATATATGCCTGTTATATCCGCCGCTAACCTTATATATGCGTGAGACATCTTCCGAGAAGTGGAAACACCTGTTGTAAAAACAGAATGTTAAGGTTTTTGATGTCTGTTACCAGATTACCCTTTAGACTGCAGAAAGTATGTTTCCATGAGTAGCATGTGTAAGTCCATTTCCCAGTATCTTCTCCATCATTATATATCAGAATTTTCCTTCCTCCTTATATGATTTTGGAAGTACCATATTATGCTACTGATGGCAATATTTCTCACATCTAAAATTTCTGCTTGGGAACTTTTTGATGTCTTCAGTATATCTAATGTATATTTATATAGCTATTATAATAGAAAAATTGTACAGCTGTTTTATAATCTGCTCTTCCTCATGTCTTATACTTTTATATCCAAACATCTCATGATCTGAATATCAATCAATTGTTGTCTTTATACACTTACATATATTATCTCCAGAGCAATTTGCTAACACCAAACCCTAATGAAGGTGAGAGTCCGTCATAAGGAGTTATCTCACAACAGCTGAGTTTGGGGTTGAAAAGTTACCAGCAGCCAGGAGTGAAGGGAATGGGGTGAGAAGGTATCTGTTGACAGAATTCTCTCCTCTCTAGCTCATGTTTCTAGCCCTACTGTCCTAGCAAAAGATATCAATGCCACCATTCTAATTCTTGTACATTTTAGTTTCTGGCAAGAGTCCTGAATATAAAGATCTGCATGTTTCTTCTGTCTTTCTCCCAGGAAGTACTTGTGGGAACCCCTATACAGTTTTATTTGTTTCGTGAGTATTGCTGTTCAGATTTAATTTACAAGCCACGCTCATCAATCACAAGTGCTGTTTGCATTCATAAAATGTATGAACTGGTGATTTGTGGGCTAACTAACTAGAAAAATATGTAGTCATTGTGTTGCCTATAGAACTTAAACTGTTAGCTAAGAGCTAGATCAAGTTCAGCACTCTTCGAATTAAATGTATGGTGCAGGAGGGAATTTCCTGTTGCAACTCACAGCCACATAATTACTTACAGGAACATAATTTGCTAGTTGACCCATCAGAAAATAGTGCCTATTTTTAATGAGTAGGTATCATTTGCCCTTTCAATACTCCCAACAGGCAAACCAGTGAAAAATATCCAATCCTTGGTTAAACTTTTTGCCCAGAATAAGAGAAGTAACTGTTACAAAAATTTGGTTAAACTCTTTTCCACTTTGATTTGTTCCCAAGCCCAGTCATTGTTTGAATATCTTAAAAAGTATTGTGAGTTACAATATTTTTTTGTGAAAAGTTTGTCCTCTTCATCTTCTGACAAAGACAAGTCTGTAAGTCACTGGGCCACAGAATAAACCTATGATAAAAGGTCACTGTTTTTCTTTACCCTCCTATCTAATGTCTAGTTTCAAGTACAACTGTAGAACCATCTGCAGACCACGAAGCCCAGGAGCACAGAATGCGTTCATGCCATATGTGTCTGCACAAGTGTGACTTCAGGGTTTTCAGTGTTTTCAGGGTGGTTTTCTTTTTCCTTCATTATGATCTGCTAGAAATTTGATCGGAATGGTTTCTATTCTTTCCAAATGCATGGAATTTCAATTTCATTATGCAAGTCTCTATTAAGCAATTGCACACACTTTCTCACTTGTGAACCTGTGTTTTAAAAGTAACTGTTTCAATTTGCTGGCAAAAATGGAAAAACAGTCTGAAGAGGGGGATGAGATTTTATTTTCGATTTCCTTTTTTTTCTCCTTAGGGGAACTGGCACATCTGATGTGTCACAAAACAGATGCTGACTCAAATTTCAGTCAGTACTGGAACCTGTAGCAGTTCTCAGTGGGGGGGGGCAGGGAGAGAAATAGAGGAAGAGGAAGGGGAAAGTGAGGGGGAGGAGGAGGGAAACAGGGAGAGGGAGAAGGAAAAGTTGTTTTTTCTCAGCGAGTGAAAAATAACTTTGTTATAAGATCATTCCTAGTTAAATAATTTAAATCTGAGATCAGATCTTCTCATACTTATTTCAAAACACAGAAAACGGCAAACAACAGAAATCAAAATTGACAAAATTTCTTAAAATTAAACCTTAGAAATCTGGCCAAAAAATAAAAAGTTAACCATGTTCAACACGTGTAGTAAAATTCTTGCTAACCATCATAAAAGGGGAGAGGTTGAGCAGCTCTTCAGAGGCCAGGGATGAACGTGGGGAAGGTTTTGAATATACATTTAAGGACTGAGCCTTCATAATATGGATGTTCATTTGTCTCCATAGTAGTCCTTTGTATTTGTGCCTCATAAAATCTAAGCATTTTTATGTGAGTTATCTCTGTACGGTTGAGCCTCACAGTCACCCCGAGAAGGAAGCAAATGTTAAGCTGTTTCTACAAATTTCCGATGAAGAACCTGAGATGCCAGAGTCTTAGCCAGCTTGGTCATGACCCCCTGTGGCCTGTCAGTGGCAAATCTCTTGACTCTGAATGAGCCCTGTTCTGATACTGCTGTTTTAAGAGTAACTGATAGAAAATTATTCATAGAGAGTTCTGACGGGTTCATGTAATGAATTAGTGACTCAGCTGTGTTGTTGGGACATTGAGAAATTGGCAGTTATTTAAACAGATACTTTACAGAGAAGTTTATATTTGTTTAATTTCAGCATGCTCTATGCAAATCTTTCAAAAATGCTTACTTTTGCCTAGTAACACATTTATGTTCCTTCTTTTTTGACAGATACTTAAGTTCCTGCTTTTATGGTAGTATCAATTGATTGGGTCTTAATGATATTCTTTTTACTCATTGGGTAAAAGAAGTCAGTGGTAGAACAGCAGGGGAAATGAAAGAATCTCTGTGCTCTGAAAACTGATTTCAGCAGTGAGAGAAGTGAGGCTGAGAGAAAGTAAGACATTTTCTGTAGTTGCAAGATTTAGGCAGTAGTGGAACCCATGACTGAATCCTGGGTCGACAAAGTCTGAAGCCCAGCCCGCTTTCTAGATGGATTTGTGCACACTGGGACCTTGAGCTATGGTGCTAGCTTTTCAGATATTCCAGGCTCCATCATGGTTCTGTGCCATTCTTGAAACAGTTGTTCTACTTTGTTCTCCCAACTCTCCTGCCTGTAGGAATATTAATTCTTCAAGGCTGATCTTAACCATCATGTCCTCTTTGAACTTTTTTCTCCCCAGTGTTAGAAAAAAAACCTTACCCTTCTTTCAATATCCTTAGACCCATTCATAATGCTATTGTGTTTGCCTTACTCTTCTTTTATTGTGGTTATTTTTGCAAACTTATTATGACTTGGCAAGTTCCTTGAGGACAGACACTAGAATTTATGCATTAATTATAGTTCTTTATAGTCTCCAGAAGGGATTAAATGCTTAAGTAAGGATTGATAATGCTGAATAATGAAGGTCACCTAGAATACACCCCATCTATAACAGAATGTCCCCTTTTCTCCCTGAAATCACCTTTTCTTTCTTTTTTTTTTTTCCTAGCTTGGTGAAAGGCAGCACCAGTCACCTGTGAGCCTGCAACTCTTGAGGCCACTCTTGACTTCTCCATTTACCTCATCCTAATCTAAATAAAATTCTTCTAAGCATACCCTTTAACTATGGCTCCAACCCATCACCTATGACTTCTTAACAAGTAGATGACCCAGTGAGAAGACTGAGAAAAAGGAGGCACTAAACCCAATGGACTTCATCACAGAGACTTCTCCTCAACCTTGAGACAGACTCAGCTGCCAAACGTATGCAGCAAACTATACACGACAAAGCCTTCACTTTTCATTCCTTTGTCCTTCCTTTGCAGTTTTCTTTCTTTCATTTCTCAACTGACTTTATCCTCTTCAGTTTTCTCCTTCATTTGATTTATGCTTCTGTCTCCTCCCTTGTACATAAATGACTCCACAGGTTTTGTGTACTCCATCGGGAAGAAAAAAACTATGCATTGCATTAATACTGGGTGTGTTTCTTTTTGAAGATAGATGTTAAACTGGAGATGCTTGTTAGATATTGCTCAGGAGGCATTTAGGTGTGGTGTTAGAGGGCTTGGCATGAAATTGAGGTTAGACCTGTAAAGTCAGTGGTTTTCAATGTATAGAGGATACGTAAATCCCTGGTCCTTGACAAATTTACTTAAAGCATTGTTTCTCAAACCTGGTTGCATTTTAAAGTTACAGAGTACTGTTATCCTGGCAAAGCTAGGCTCTACCAGAGAGTACTTAACCAGAATGTCTTGCGGCGTTATTCACCCATCAGTGTTATTTTCAAAAAGTTCCCTGGGACTAAGGGTGTACCTTACTAATAAAGCATTTTCCTCCTGTGCTTCAACCTTTAGTTCAGTCCCCAGAACCACAAGAAAATAAAAATTTTAAAAAATTAAAGCTTCCTCAAGGTATATTTTCCTGCAAAGAATAAAACAACAACAACCAAGGTGGATAAATTGCTTCCAAACATTTATTCAGCACAACTGGGATATGATTTAAATGCAGTTTGTCATAATCAGCAGGAATAAGTTTCTGCATGACAAAAAAATCTTCTGACAACTAAATAGAACTGAACTTTGAGTTTCTAGAATCTTTCTATTGTGTTTTCCCAAATGCTTCACTTCTTCTTCTTCTTCCTTTTCTTCTTCTTCTTCTTCTTCTTCTTCTTCTTCTTCTTCTTCTTCTTCTTCTTCTTCTTCTTCTTCTTCTTCTTCTTCTTCTTCTTCTTTCTTCTTCTTCTCCTTCTCCTCCTTCTCCTCCTCCTTCTTCTTTCTTTCTTTCTTTCTTTCTTTCTTTCTTTCTTTCTTTCTTTCTTTCTTTCTTTCTTTCTTTCTTTCTTTCTTTCTTTCTTTCTTTCTTTCTTTTTTGCGGTGCCACTTGAGTTAAATCTCCACCACTTCACTTCTTAAAATAATCCAATTGTAGATTGCTCTGCCAGGTTAAATAGAGAACATTTATCGCTATTCAGTCAACAAATATCTTTAAGTGATGGGGCGCTGTACCAGTTACAGAAGAGTGAAAGATGAGGCAGGGGTCAATCCTGGAAGCTCAGAGTTGAGCAGAGAAGATACTTGTAAACAGATAAATATAAATGAAGTGGGATGTTTGGGGGATAAATATACAAGGGTCCCTTTTGGTGACAAGACTGGTGGCAGCCAGCTCCTTTACTTAAGAGGTGAAGCTTGAGTCCTGAAAGATACACTGGTCAACAGCACCCAACAGAAAAGGATTAGCAAATGTGACTCCAGGAAGTACAAAGTGTGAGTAAGGGAGTCTTCTGGGATTGAGGATCTGCAAGGAATTTGGAGTGTAGTGTGTGTTTGGGTGTGCAAGGGGTACAGCACAGGCCCTCTTACAGCCCACCCAGGAGTATGAAGGAGGGACATTATAGCCTTCAAATTTCCTCACGGTCACTTGTCCATTAGATAGTACCTTCTAATGTAGGTAACAATGCCACTAAATAGAAGAGACATAATCAGAACTGTATTTTCCAGCAAATTCAACAGAGATATTGAATATCTCATATCTTATAAATTACTTCTAATCTTTGGAAACCAGTGTTGTCAAATGAGTTCTCCTGATTGCATTTCTATTTAGATATGCAATTTACGAGTGGAAAATGGAACTGCCAGCACTGTTGTTTATCTCTTATAGCATGCTCCTCCCTCCCCATCTTCCTTAATTCTCTTTCTTTTACGGAACAAGCTCTTGTCTTCGAGGACAGATTGCAGGCTTCATGGAGAAAGTGATCTTGAGATACCCTGCATCACTGAGCAAACAGAAACCCTTCCTGACCTGCAGAGAAGATCACTGTGCTGTGGAGTGCAGGACAGCCCCTCCAGAATGCCTTCACCTTCCCCCAGAGAGCTGTCCCTAAGGAAGAGGCCAGCAAAGGATCTCTTGGTATTCTACCTATCAGACAGACCCTAAAGACTTTCTAGACAATACCTGCAGAGGCACCAGAAGCTGCCATGGGCAACACTTTTTCAAAAGATAAATTGCAATTCATTTACCAATAGAGGGTCACATTGTTTAATTCACACTTGGACCAAGAGAAGGTCCCACAGGCTTCACTCACCTTGTGGGAAGTGTCAGGCCCCTCGTTCTGCAAGGATTGTCCCTGTCTCCTCTGGCTCAGCGGTGTCTGATGGATAGGTCTCAGCCCATTCTGCTACCATCTGGGAGGTTGGAAACCTCTAGCTTTATCTTCCATCCTAGTGCAAGTCTCAGTGAATCTGGCAAACTGCTTAAGCTCAGATGCTATATTAGATTTTTTTTCTAACAAGAATAATGAGTGCAAACCTCTTTTTAAAACTCCCAGAAATGCTAGATGACCTCAGCGAGAGCTCTTTGAAGGAAATAAAGTGCAATCAGCTAGTTCACCTCAAAAAATATTCTTTCCATTTTATATTAAATAAAAGCTTTCCTATGAGAAACGTCCTTCTATGATATACAGAGTGAACATTTATGCAATTATGCAATTTTTGAAATATTTATCAGTTCCAAATTAAATTCTTTATTAAAAGTAACAACTTTTCAAAATGATAAATATTTACTGTCCTTATAGCTTCCCCAAAATAGAATAGAATATCATTCTGGAAAGGCTTCTGAAATCCTCACCTGCAATTTCTCTCTTCATTTCTAATTGTAAATGAGGCAATAAAATGTAATATTCAACAAATCTTATAAGAACAAGTGACTGCAACCTCACCACTCTTAGATGTTCCAAATTCTATTTATTTCTGATAAAGTCATCCGGTTTTAAAATTTCTTTCTTTACCTTCCAGAACCTGGTAGTTGCCTCCTAAGACTATAAAATTCATCTATTTTTTGTTCAAACCAAATGGAATATCTTAATGACAAGAAAAAATGGTGTAGGAGAGACTGTCAAATAGCATTATTCATAGGAAAAAAAGCTAAGTAGATTTAAAATTGCAGCCTGTCATTGCCTTCAACAAATCATATTAAAAGAACTGAAAAATAGAATAGCATTTTATAAAAAATCTAATTCTAAGGAGGAGAAACAACTTCTGATTTATAAAAGTGTATTAGCTGCCATGGCTGCTTGGTGGGACAGATGGCTGAATATGGAAGTTAGCCTGTAGCAGAACTCTGTGTATTCGTGTATGTGTGTTTCTTAATAGCTCTATCCACTATCAGGTATTAAAGTTTGAGAAAAGCATATTGCTGGGATTGTCTGATGTTCTGAATTAGATGACAGATACTGTTCTTTATCTAGCATTCTTTTCTAAGCATATTATCAATCCTTAGCTGATGTACCCTCAGATAACTTTGTAGATTCAGGCCTTCTATTTCACAATTTAAGGAACTTAAACAGGGAACTTACCTTTAATGTTCCCAACAACCCTTTCTCTTCTTTGACTTCTGGCCTTGGCTGACTTGTTCATACTTCCACTTACATATTTATACACATTGCTGTCAGACAACCAACAGCCCAGCAATATACTGCATATTGAGTCATTGTATGCTATTAAGGTCTGAATTCATTACCTTTCTTCACTCTCTTAAAGAAAAAGAAAGACTTACCACATACAAATTAATAAGAAGAACTGTGTCTCTTACCACACACAAATTAACAGGAAAAACTGTGGCTCTCTTGTGTGAGACTACTACCCTCTCTTCCAAATCGTGTTTTGGAACCATTCTCCTTCTCCTTGTGAATATGTATGATCTTGCTTCTCTAAGCCAAACATGAATTAACAATAAAAGCAGTTATGGCTCCCAGGTCTTTATTCAGAATGCTTTCCATCAGTTAGAGTAGTCTCATAAATAACAACTTGCACTGGGTAAAGTGGATGGAATTGTGATCATAAAGCAGAGGAGATCTTTGGACTTTCAGTGACCTATCCCAAAGTGGTACATACTTGATATTCCAGACTATTAGCCACATATTTTGACCCAACTTTTAAATTTAGTATTAAACAACTTTGTCACATATTCAGAACCACAAGTCTTGCAAACGGGCCCCATAGGCTAAGCTTTTTAACTATATGACTGGCATTTTAGGTTTCAACTTAATTTAAAATCTGACTTTCTCAAGCGCTAACTTCTGAAATGAGGGGCAAATAAGCCCTGAGTAGTTAAAACAGGAGGAAGGGAAGGAAATGTTCTATGCATCTTGATGCAGATCAGTGCAAAAAATTTAATTATCCTGGTTTCTGAGGAGAAAAAATTTAATTTGGAAACCTAAATTTAGGAGAAATTGAGCTGATCTATGAATCACAGTAATGTGAGTGATATAAGTGAAATGTTAGAGAGACCTATGCCATTTCTGATATTTAAGATAGAGTACACTTGGAAGAAAAATTGAATTAACAGGATATACGGCTTAAGGAATTCTGTAAAGTACATATTGAGTATATTTTTAAAATGTTTATGTACAAAGAGCTCAACATTTTATTTTCAGTTACTCATTCACCAAGTAACCACCTATACAATGATAGGAAATACTGGTTTATTTGAAAGAGAGAAGTGGAATTTGGTCACAAAATACTTTTTTTGTCTGTACGGAGAAAGAAACAGAGATCTGGATGATCAGAAAACAGAATCTAAAGTTAGAGGATTGAGAAACATAGCATTTATAGCCTTTTATTATCTCATGGAAGATTCCCTATAAAATGTAAACCTTAGGAGAAAAAGGAGGATGGGGCACATGATAAAGGGGTGCTACAAAGAGAAATACTGGACCCCAGTACTATAACACGTGACCATTTCAGAGCTCTTAATTATAACTTTCTATGAATAAGTGCTCTTAGACCACTTGAGGCTTATGGATGGCAGCCATAGTTTTATTAAATGCTTTCAGTGAATTGCATGGTGACATAATTTGGGATTTAGTATTACACTAGCCTCTCTAAACTATTTGTTTGAATTTATGAATTTTAGAGTGTTTTTAGTAGTTAATATCTCCATTCACTCATTCAATTATTCTTTAGTTGTTGATTCCATGGGCAAGCACTTTACATTCCTGATTCTAGTAAGTGCATGTGCGCACACACACACACACACACACACATACACACACATGACAGATTCCCTATCCCCCCAAAATTCATGACCACAGACAAGTTATAATATTCTAATAGTTACAACACTGTGAAATGCATTACAATTTTGTAATTTTGAGTTTCTCTAGCAGACTCTAATAGACAGACAAATGTATGTGTATTTCTGGGTGCGCATGTCTACGTGTGTGTGTATTAAATACCCATAAAATATTCTGCTGTTGGAAATTAGTTCTAGAGTTAACATAAGTTAACATTCAAGAATTGATTCCACCTCTTTCAGGCCTTCTGAACTTAGAACCTTCACTTTTGGTGGAATTTAGTTGCTCTAAATGTTTAAACCCCTCAGAGCTTTCCTAGTTACGGTGAAAAAAAACTTCTTGATAGTTTCATATGAGAGAGGTGTCATCATGGGCTCCCCCAACCAACCTATGAGATAGTTGCTATTATTGCCCTCATTCTACAGAGGCATCACTGTGGCCCAGAGAAGTGAAATAACCTGCTGGAGGACATGCGGTGTAACAGGCTTTGAACCCCCGCTGCAGCATCTGTGCGCACATCGGTCTTCTCGGCAACCTCTTCAAACAGAGCACTCACGGCGAGGTTAAAATAGGATGATGTATGGGAGAGAGTTTGAAAAGTTTAAGCATACAGAAATGAAAGGTATAATTATCAAAGGCTGTTAGATCCCAAACTACATTGAAGGAAATCAGCTGGCATCCGTAGTGTCCCGCTGTGTTTGCTTAGTGCCAGCTTCCCTTTTACTGGATAAAAAATGTGCCTTTTGTCTACTCTCAGTCCCCGTGGGGTGGCTTGGCACGGCCCCATGCCTGTCTCCCAGGAGGAGAACACTGCAAACTGGTGCTGCTGCCCACTGGCTCTGGATCCAGAGTGAGGCCAGTGGAGAGCTAGTCGTATGCCTGTATTTCTTTTAAATGTCAAATTCTGGAATGTGTAGCTGCTGAGAACACAATATTACAACCAGTAAATCAGCTATCTCTGCTTTCCCCCCTGAAAAGTGCCATGAGAGAGTTGGGTGGCCTCAGTCTTCTCATCTGCAGTAGCCCTCCAAGTTTCTCTTATTCCTGCCCAGTATCGACATAACCATAGATCTAATGTTTTAACCTATAGGTTGTGTCTGTAGACAAGGGACACACACTTCCTTCTCATGGCTGCTCATGATTGTGAGACATACCCAGGAGCAGCAGGACGGCTCCTAGCTAAAGAGCGTATGCCACGATATCACGGCTCGTAAGCACGCACCTCTGCGCCGCCCAGCACTTGCGCGGCTGGGCCTGTGAATGCCAGCGGAAACGGAAGTGCAAACACCAGATCGCTACACCCCCTCACGAAGCAACAGAAATCGACCTTTCTTTTTAAAGTTCGATGTGTGAGGTCACATAGCACAAGACATTATTCTGCAATTTAGAGTTGGATCCCACATTCACATATTGTAATGAAGCTGATGACATCTTTAGACCCAGAGCTCTCTCCTGACAAGAGCAGAGATCTCACCTGATGAGAGCATCATTCAAAGAAAACTTCGAGCGAGACAAATCAGACTGAATAGGGATTTTTCTGCAGGTCCTGGCTGGTTCTTTGTACAATACGGTTGCTGCTACCTCTCATTTGTTTTCAATGCCATTTTTCTCCTTCCTGCCCTTCTTACTTTCTTCAGTCACTTCAGTTAGAATGGTAGGTATTTTAGGCTGTAAGAAAGAAAAAAAAAAAATAAGAAAAACAGAATTTTAAGGACAAGAGCAAAATTAAGACCATAGCACCAAACAGAAGGTACTAGGCGTTCCTGTCCCTCCCAAATGTGATACCACTGCCAGGTGCACAAAGAGCATGTCCGGGGACTTATTGGCTGGACTTCAGCAAAGCCCATAGGGTTCCAACATCTTCTGCTACACTGGACATGGCCGATTCGAGCAACATTTCCCTTGAACTTATCAAAATTACCAGACCTCAAATATCTCAGACACACTTTCCTACATTTTATAGCCACTACCTACCATATTAACTGTTGCCAAGTGGTCTCTCTTTTCCCCAGCGTTGAAGTCAATTGTTCCTAAATAATTCCTGAGCCAAGGTTGTCTCCAGGTCTGGGCAGGCTGCCCCTCTGCTCCAGCCCACACACAACATCTGCACACAACCTGCGTGTTCCTGGTGCTGACAGCCCGGCTTCTCCCCAAACTGTCACCATCTGGCCCTCAGCTGTGCATCCTGGGAACCCACGCAGGCAAATGCCAGGCTCTCCTCCCTAAAGGCTGTGAGCTTAGCGTTTCTCCAGTCTTCCAGCCCCATGACATAAATAATTCTTCAGTTGGCTTTTTGGGGTGGTTGTCTTTATTTTGCTTACTCCTCTCCATTACTTTCATTCTCCTAAACTTAAAATAATAGTTTACCTTTACCAATAAAAAGGAACCATTTTATGGGAGAAAATATTTTCATTTGTCTTATCACCAGATTGAAGGTGAAACACGTATTTTTTATAATGACTTACTCTGTCCTGTCAGACAAGTATAAATAAATTCTGCTAAGAAATATGACATGTACACTTTACAGTTAATTTCAGCTATGTTTTTAAAATCTGACAGTATTGCTTTAATCAAAACTTTCCTCATTTACTTCAAATGTTGTACTTGCTGAAAAATATAATTCTTTTTTTTTTTTTTTGCTTTTTGAGACAGTGTCTCGCTTTGTAGTTCAGGTGGCTGAGCTCACTATGGTGCCCAGGCAAGCCGCCATGAACTCAGCAATCCTCCTGTCTCTGCCTCCCAAGTGCTGGGATTACAGGTGTGAGCCACTACGTCCGGCATTGTGGTATGCGGTGTTGATTGTTGGTGGGCGTGTCTCCACACCCAGCATTATATGTGGTTACCGGGGATCGAACTCATGTCCTTGAGCTTGTGAGGCAGGCGCCGGAACCACTGAGCTAACCCTCCAGCCCTGAAAAATATAATTCTTTTTGCAGCATTATTTAAAATTATTTTTAATGTTATACGTGGAAATTAAAATGTTACTTTTATTATCTTATTTCAGTATATAATTATTTTTGAGTAACAAGATTTTAGCTCAATTAATTAATTTGACAAATATTTATCAGCATAGGTCAACATCAAAAACAAAGACATCTCTAAGACATGAAATTTAATTGGAGTTTTCAGGCTGATAGCAAAGACAGAGAAATACTTTCACTTCAGCTCAGAAAGCAGAACACAATGTCCTTCAAAAAAAGTACCTGCTTTCTCACTTCTTTTTGTTTATTTTAAGGCAGGCCTAGGAGACTTCAAATTCATACTTGATTTATTCCGGTAAATAGTGCCTTTTGTTCATAAATAAATAATAAAACAAAACCTCTGTACCTGATAAAATTTGTTTTGCCATCATTCTGGAGGGCTGAATGTGAATATACCTGCCAGAATTAAAATACCCTGGGGAGTGTTTTTAATCTCCACAGAATGTGGAACAGTGTGGTGTGGGGCCTAAGAACCCCCATGTTGTAACAAGTTCCCAAATGGTGCATCTGGCCTGAAGGCCTAGTTTTGAGAATCTCTGCTATAGCTCAGACTGCTCCAGAAAGAGCTACATTTTATGAAATCTCCTTGATTATGGAGATATATCTATTTCTTAACCACTAACCAACTCTGAATATTCTTTTTTTTTTTTTTTTTTTTGCTTTTTTTTGGAGACAGGGTCTCGCTTTGTAGTTCAGGCTGGCCCTGAGCTCACTATGGTGCCCAGGCAAGCTGCCATGAACTCAGCAACCCTCCTGTCTCTGCCTCCCGAGTGCCAACTCTGAATATTCTTTACCAACCTCCCCAGATTCTTTTTATTTGTTTTTTGTTATTTTTTGTTTTTGTTTGTTTGTTTTTGAGACAGGGTCTCCTTTGTAGTTCAGGCTGGCCCTTAGCTCACTATGTAGCCCAGGCAAGCCTCCAACTCACAGCATTCCTCCTGCCTCTGCCTCCTGAGAATTTGAATTAATAACAAAACCCATGAGATATCCTGAGAAAGAAATATTTGTTATTTTTAATACTTTAGATTTCTAATCAAATTAAAATACCTTAGAGACTAGAGACAAGGCACAAATTGAATTAATAAAATCATGAATAATTGCATCTAGAAAATGTTAAAGTATTCAGAAAAAGAAAGCCAACAGCAGGCATCAAGATTTTAGATCTGTGACTAGAGAAATAGCTCAGTGGTAGAATATACATGTAGCATATATAAGGTCTTAGTTTCCATTGAAAGCACCCAAAAGAGAAAGATTCCAGACATATGTTGGCCATTAATTGGTTGTGTGATCTTCAGAAAATTATGACCTCTAAGACACTCAGTTTCCACATCAAGGGGAAAAAAATGTGTAACCAGATACATAAACTATTTTTCTAACGATTGGTGGATCCTGAACCAACTAGGTTTGTCAGTAGACCACAACAAACTTTTTCTTTGAAGAAATGTCCCATAATTTAATCTAAAGTGAATCTTTAGTTTGTAACCCCTTGCAAAAAGCACCAGATTCCAATGTTACTGAGGGAGAAAGTCATTATAATATGAAAGAAAAAATTTAGATCAGTCATCAACAGACGGTGTTTATAAAGTAGCCCTACTGTATTGCCACATCAGCCCCAGATCTACCTTTGCCTTTGACCTCAGCATCTTAACTCTGTGATGGTCATTTTGGGCATGTATGCGACATGTACACATGTAGCCAAATAACACCAAGGCAACAAGAAAATCAAATGCAGACTGAAGTCAAGCATCCTGAGCAAAGACTACAGGGCTTGAGAAGAGAAAGACATGAATATCAAAGGACTAGGGAATGCTTGGGCCAAGCCCTTTTGTGTCTCCTTCTTTGCCCCCAGACCAAGATTTCTCCATAGAATTTGTACACACAGTTAAATGTGAGGTGAAGGTTTGTGAGTGGAAAGTAGAGCAAAAGGAAAACAAATAGCATTCTTGTCACTCCTTATCATTCTGTGGTATCTTTAGGTAAAATACACTTTTGGCTACAAGTATAAGTGAAATAAACTTATTTTCATAAATTTAAGGCCAGATTTCTAAGAGAGTGACCTCTATTTTACCTGGACCCATTTTAAATGGTCCTTTTCTGGAACTAATTATCCCCAAATAGTAAGCATTGCTTATATTTTAAAATGCACGATGGAAATAATAAATTTAACCAGTCATCTTGCCCAGGTTAACTAAAAGATCAGATTTCTTTGGCTTTGGTCAATAATATATTAACCCAGCATAGTAATCCTCGGTATTTTACACAGGTCTAAGTCAATGATTAATATAGCTCATTAATAAAATTCTTAGAAAGGAATTATTAGTCATTAGATACATTTTAGTTACCAAAGTTTTGGAAATATAGGGCCCACGGTGAATGAGTGAATAATAAAAGTGCTCCTTAATGTGAGTGCATTAGAATTCAGCAACATACACTAACCCTTAAATTTTACAGCAGCAGAAAGTGAAGCCAAATGAGGTTATAACATGCCAAAATTCCCTTTCAACTCCGTATTTTTATTTGTCTAGTCAATCTATACTACCTTCTTAAGCATTCCCTGTATTACTAAGCTGAATAAGTCTCACTGGTGATAAATATATTCAACTTAATGCCTCCTGGTTCAACCCAAATACATTTCTTCTACAGGTAAATTTCACCCCATCACACCTTAGAAAAGTCATTGACTAAATGAAACATTCCATCCTTGTGTTCTAGTTGGATAATGTTCAGGCTTGTTACCTTAGCCCTATATGCTTTACAACTAAAACATATTTTAGAAAGCGTTTGTAGTGTGGGTCTTAGATCCCCTTCACAAAATATGCTGCTTTAAATAACGAGATAAAAAAGAGCCTGGCAAAAAGCATTTTGTTCTGCCAAATCCAGTTTTCTGAGCAAAATGGCTTATGAAATTTAGAGCTAAAGCATTGGCTCCTGGTGCACAACAACAACAACAACAACAACAAAAACCTTATAATATTTCTTAACTTTCAATACTTAGAGTCTTTTTTTTTTCTTTTGAGACAGGGTCTCGCTTTGTAGTTCAGGCTGGCCCTGAGCTCAATATGTAGCCCAGGCAAGCCTCAAACTCAGCAATTCTCCTGTCTTTGCCTCCCAAGTGCTGGGATTACAGGCATGAGCCACCACATCCCGAAATACTTAGACTCTTACATGTGTCTTTTGTCATTTTTTAGGAAGATGAAAATAACAATTGCAAACTAAGAAACAAGGAAAATATTTGAAGAATCTCACAAGCATTGGCACAGCTTAATGATTAAGACTCTTATATTTTACTTTTTCTATGACTCACCTTACTATTCCTATAGAAAATTAAAGAAAAGAAACCTCTAATATGCCACTCCAACTAAAAGAAGTCCCTCCAATTGAGTACAATTTCACAATCCTATTGAAACACAAAGATCTTAGATAAAAAAGGACTGGCTCCACCCCAATAAACTGACCACCCCCTTATAATAAAAGAAAACCTCCCATCCAATTTGGCCTTATAATAGACCTTTATTTAACAAATAAATATTAACAAAAGGGATTAAAAACAGTTCCTACAACCTGTCTGTTACTTTGAAGGTATGCTAGCGCTCTTTTCTTTAGGAAAAGTTTCCTCAAAATAGATCAATAACTCACAAGCAGGATTCTATGCTTCCTAGTCTTCTTTGAATAGTATCTAAACCTCAGAACCTACAACTTGACAAAAAAACATCTGTCTGTTGAGCCTGGGGTCCTTTTCCTGCTGCAGAGGTCTTAGGCCACATTGGATGTAAACAAAGTTTCTAAAACACCTTAGCAATGATGAATACCTTTACAGTCACTTGTAATGTCCTGTTTCTAACGTTCATCATTCCTATAAATAAACCTTGAAAGTCTCCAGATGAAAACCACTTCTGACATTTAGTATGCTAATTAACCAAGTTTCAGGTGTTGAAACACGAAAAGCTGGAGCCCTTGTACTTGTTACAGACAAGAAAGAAGCATTTTCTGAAAAAACAGCTTCCAGATCATCTCTAGAATCCCCTGAAAGCCACTAACTACCCTAAATTTAAAGCTGAAATTAAGGGCCACATCTCTGACAGTGTACTGTATTTGCTGGAGGATTTTTAAATCATTGTAGACCACATAACCAAAGATTTATTAGTGTTACTGTTGGGCATTTTGAGACACCATGTATAAGAATAATCATTAAAATAGCAAAGGGAATTATAGGAATCAGTAAATACTACTCATGGTAGAGTTTTTAAAAAGTTAATTGACTTGTGCTAAATCTGGATGCTCTATATGTTCCCTTAATTCTTGTTGATTTAAAGCACTCGGAGATGGTTTTATAAACAAAGTGAGCTTTAAAGGGAAAAGAATGTTACTGTGCTTTTCTTTCCTTTTTAAACGCTAGTTGCTAAGCATTAGAATTGTGAAAACTATTTTTAAATTTAAAAGCACTTTCATTATCCTGCTCTTATGAATACATATGTGCACAGAGGCGTTTAGTGAAACAGTGAATAGAGCTCAACCCTGAGGTGAGAGAAATAACCATTATAACTGACTTTCTAAACAGCTGTATTCCAAACTGAGATTCCAGAGAAATTAGGAAAGCAAGAAAAGGGAGGCTGAAGGATTATTGTCCTTTAAAGCCTGCAGGACGATGGAAGCTCAATTGCGATGTGTTGATGTGTCAAGTCCTCTACAAGCACTATTTCATTAAATACATTCACGGTCATCCTGTTAGGGATGACAACGGTATGCAAGTACTGAAAGACCACACCTTTGGCTCACAAAGATCTGGTTTCTAATCTTAGCATCACCATGTTCTCTATGGCTTTTTCCCATCAGTAAATAACACTATTTTATGGGTCTGGGTTGTGTATGTCTTAGTGGCCAGTTACATAAAGCAAAATAATGTTCACCAGTTAGTTTTCTGTTTGGTGGTGCTATGTTTGAAGCCCAAGTCTCATATATGATAGGCAAACACTGTTCTACTGAGCTACACCTACCCAAGAAAAACATCTTTCTTAAACTGTATCACTATCCCAGCAAATGCATGGCTTTTCCACAGCACATAACTCTCTAGTCTTCTATGGACACCAGCATGAGATCCTGCAATTTAACCTGTAGTCCCTCCAGTCTGTCACCTACTTCAGCAAGCGCAAGTAATATATCCACAAGTTACTGGCACAACTTTCATATACAGCTACAAGTTAGAGTTCCCAAGGCTCCTTCTTCAAATTCAATAATTTGCTGAAATTGTCACTGGCTATTTTGTAAGTCCTTGCTTTGGTGATAATGGTTATCGAAAATAAAGCATCAATTTACAGAAAAAGTTTTAATAGAAAAGTAAGAGGAAAAAAGACTTAAGAGTACTTGGTTCAGACTGCCCAACCACAGAATATGGAAGCCAGATTTTAAGAATTAGCTGAGGAGGGCACGGTCTAGTCAATTAGTATCTTCTTTGTGGTTTTGTTTGAATTCTTGATCTCTGAGTGACAGTTCACTCCACATTGAAGGAATCTTTATGACTTGAGGAACAAATGCAGCCATGTAGTACTCTGCTGTAATCTAAAATGACTGACCAAAAGCTTAGGGCAATGAAGACTTTTTGGCATGGTTGTTCTCAGTCTTGAAGAGTCTTGAAAGGCTTGAAGATAAGATAGACTCGGTAGACTTAGGGCTAATAAACAGATCCTCTCCTAATGACTAACATTTTTGTATGTACAACCAAGAAGAATTTAACATAATCTCACAAAATGAAGGTAAAATTTTATTTTAATTATATATTAGGTATTTGTAGGTCTAAATGGAAACTTATAATTTTTAACAAAATAACCACTGTCAAGTCCCCAGCTACCTTACAAGAAAACATGAATGATGATAGTGTGTTTGAGGTTATCGCAGAAGTCTGGTCAGGCAAACTGTCCCTGACTTGGTGTCCTTTGTGTTTGGAAGATTGAACATGTAGAGGGTAAAGATAAACTCTTGGAAACATCCTGTCAGAGGCTGTTGCTGACCAGAAGAACCCTAGAGACACTTTGCAATAACCTTCCTGTTCTATACTTAACACTTGTTCTGTGAGGAGAGATACAATTGTTTAGTTAGCTTAACCTGCTCTATGTGCTATGACTTCACTTTACAATTTATCAATAAGAAGCACAGGAAGGGTAGAAAGGTTAGGAATGACAAAAAGGTTAAGAAGATAGAAAAAAATGACCAGATAGTGTTGAGACGACACATTCCTTTACACTTGTACACTATAAAGCCATGCCTAAGAAAATAAAGTTTTTCCTTCAGTCTGCAAAAGATTCTGCTCCCCCGTGCCCTTCTCTTCTTTCTTGAAGTTCTTCTGGGTTCAAAGCACCCTGTACCCTGTCAGCAGAGATCACAAGTGTAAATAAGTAAAGGACTAAAGGCCTAGGAGTTTGAATATTCTCTATCTCTACAGTGACCTCTAGCTGTGTTATATAACCACATAGAACACAAAGAAACAGCTCACTTACTATTACTAAGTTATTATGAGGACACAACTCTAGAACAGCCAGATGAAAGAGAGGCCCAGGAAAAGGTACAGGGTAGGATGTACCACATTCCCAGCACTCCATGTACTCACTAATCCAAAACCTCTCTGAAACCCGTTGGTTAAAAAGTTCTGGGCATGCCATAACATAGTTATAGTTGATTAAATTATTAAGTGGTGGGGATTGTGTCCATCTCCAACCTTTCTCCTCCTCCATTCATCTGCAGGACCTAGGGAGCAACTGCAAATTTCAACTGTTTGACTAGATGGTTGGTTGCCCTGGCAACCAGCCCCTATCCATAATTCAAAAACACAGATAACAAAAGATATTCCTCTACCCTCTCAGTCAGGAAATTCCAGTTAATTTTAGTTTTAGCTCCTGTGCCAGAACTGAAGTCAGAGACCAAATATATATTTTGTACTTTATCAATTTCGCATATACTCATCACTAAAACATAGTGTCTATTTTCTATTAGTCATCAGTTCTAAAAAGTAAGTGTAAGTTGAGTTGACCATTCTGTTATGTTAAATCCCTAACAGTCCTCTCCGCTTTGGAATGTGACTGTATTAATATGAGGGGCTTTTAAAGAGATTATGAAGTAAAATGATGCTGTTAGAATGGGTTACAATCCAGTCTGTCTGGTATCTTTACAGCAAAGGGAACTTTCGTGCACACACAGATGCTAGGGTGTATGAGTTCAGAAGAAGGCCCTGTAAGGGCACAGATAGCCCCTGCAAGCCAGGGGGAAAGCCTCTGGGGAGCCAGCCCTGCTCACACCTGGATCTTAAACTTTCAGCTCCACAACCGTGAGGAATAAAATTTTGGTTGTATAAACCACTGTGGTATTAGTTATGGCAGCTCTGGTGAATTAGTATTTTCCTTTTTTTAAAAAAGGCATAAATATTGATGTAATACTACTGGCATTAACTTAGTTAAATATCTTGAACATAAAATATTTCATGATTAAACAACTGGAATATACAGATTAAATTTTTCTGAAACAAAAAACCTTCCAAGTGGTAGAATAGCAAATAGGATATATTTTAAGGAGCACTTCTATATTTTCATAAGCATGAAAGTAGGATAGGGACAAATGGAATTCAGTGTTGGTAGCACCTATGCATTTTATTGTGGTAAATTCATCAAGAAACTCTTGTGCCCTCTGTGCCAAACCCAGACTATAGGAAGACAAATTTCACACTGTCCCTGGCCATACAGAGCCCAGAGGCAAATAGTAAATCATGAATTTTATAAAAATACTACAAACTGCTCAAAAAGGTGGTGAGTTATGACTTTTCGTAACTCCCAGAGAAATAAGAAAAAGGAATCTGAGGAGTAAGCATAAGCTTCTCTATGAAGACAATGATCTTAAAAGTAGTTTGGTCCACAAAGGTCAATGGAATTCTAATGCAGTATTAGGTATAGCACAAGAAATCAAACAAAGACATATCTTATAAGAAGCTATTGAATCATTGCATTTCATATGTGCCTCTGTTGCCTTCAAATTATTTTTAATATATTCTCTGTGCTTCAAGTCTATATATATGAAGCTTTCCAAGCCGTTCCTGTCTCCCTCCTATAATGCAATAGCTTCCAACTTTTTAAAATACTAAGAATTAAACCCCGGGCCTTCACACTGAGCTACATCCCCACTTCTTTTTATTTTATTGCTTTGAAACAGTATCTCCTAAATTTTCGAGGCAGAGCTAGAAGTTAACATAATCTTGTCTCAGTATCCCAGAGTATTGGGATTTTAGGGGTACACTACCACATCCTATTTAGTAGCTTTCCATCTTTTCCTCAATTACCCATCTTTTTCAAAGCAGCCAGCCCAGTCTTTTCCAGCCTGGAGCCTGATTGTGACATTCTTGTACTTAAATCTTTTCAGAAGTTTTTAATTTCAATTTGAAATAAATTCAAGCTCCTTTGCCTATGCGATTCTGTGTGATCTAGCTCCTGCCTGCTCATCTAACCTAAGTTCCAGCCCATCTTCATGCCCCTTTCTTTCTATTCTATAAGCGGGCGAAGACTGCACTAGATACTCTCTGCTTGGACTGCCCTTACCACCGTACTCACGTGCTGCCACCTTTTCTTGCATTTTAATTTAGATACAATTTCTTTAAAGAAACGTTTTCTACCCACCCCACAACCCTTTGAATATTTCCTATTTCACAAAATATACCACAGATTCTAGAGCTCATTTACATCTATGGGTTCTCATACCAGAGAAAAGATGCAGTATTTACATATCTGGGATCTACTTATTTCACTTATTAGTGTGTCCTCAAGGTGTGTCCATTTGCAAATAAATAAATGAAACTTGTCTTTCTTTATGGCAGAATAATACTTCCTTTTATATATATATTTTTAAAAACCCCACATCTTCTTTATCCAAGTCTCCAGTTGGTGGACATTTGGGTTGTTTCCAAAATTGGGTAGGGATATATGGGTAAAAATGATAATTAACTCATGTCATATACTGGTGCAAATTCTCCAATGTTGAGTGTGATTGTGAACTGTATATAAAATGTACCAATAAAGAATTCAATTTTTAAAAAAAGAAACTTTTTCTATGTACATAGTCTAAGGTTGACAACTAGTTATAATACCATATATTACATTATTTTATTTTTGATATAGCACTTCCATTATTTGAGCGAGAGAGACAGACAGACAGACAGAGAGAGCTAGTATTTCTTACTTCTATCTCCCAGCATCCACAGTGCCTGACCACAGTAGTCACTCAACAGCTGTGTTTCAGTGGACATGTTTATACAGAAGACAGCTTAGGTAGCATTATGAAGGTATGGCCATGACTGAAACATACCTCTCCCTTCTACTTTTCAAGGACACAAGCTGAAGTGAGCCATAAAGAATTTGTGTTTTTAAAGTGTTCTTAGTGTGAGTATGAATTCTGAACTCGTTGGCCACACAATTGCAGTGTTTAAGAGACACACTTCCTAAAAGCAGCAGTTTTAAGACATAAATAATGACTAACCAACAAAATCTGCTTTTATTCAGAAAGCAATGGAAACACATGGATTTAAAGTGGGTAGTTCCTTGGAGACATGGCTCTTGTGGTGGTCTACACTGCCACCAAAAATACTCATTAGAAAGGTTTAAAATGTGCTGGATTCTTTCATGTGAGTAAAGGTTTAGTACATACAGATCTAACTTTGATCCTGAATTTATTTCTAAACTTATAACCTGAAACATTGATTTTGTCCTCAGGTATTGGTTACAATGAAAGCATATTAAGTTTTACTCCATTCCTAAAACAAATGAGCATGATAGTATTCAGAGTTGATTTGAACTGGATTGAAACCTACACGGTTATGACTTGATTGACCGTCATGGCAGAGTAACTTCCTAGAAGTTTTTCAATGAAAAACAGTTTATCATATAAAACTTAGTTTAACTTCCTTATAATTGAATTTTGTAGTTACTTCTTGAGAATATGACTTACAACAAAATATTCAAAATACATTTTACTCAGTGGTTGCATGTTTTGATGTTAAATATTTTTCACTGAACATGAATGGAAATACTCCAGCAATGGTAATTACCTGGAATGTTTAATCTCAACTTGAAGATTTGCAAAGAATACACTTCACTCAGCAGTCTTTTACTATGTTTTCTTCTTTTAACTATAGATTGTTTCATTACATCTAAATAAAATGTGCAATTATTAAAGCTCATTTAAAATTTTTTCTATCCTCAGTAATATATAACATGCCATTTTAATTCAGTATATATGTGCTAGTGACCTTGAATCAATCTCTTTTATTGATCAAATAATTCTTTTGATTTATTGTCTTCTATATGTTGTGTGATTTGAAAAATATTTCCTTAAAAATCTACTTTAGAGTGGTGTTGTTTTGGGTGTGAGTTATTCATTCAGTAATTCATTCAAAAATCTATTGGGACTTAACTTCATAACTACTTCTGAACACTAAACATAGACAGGTAAGATAATGGCTCTGTCTTTAAGTCAAACATCTTGAAAGAAATCTTTCTTTTCTATTCATTGGCATTTTTTAAATTTCTCCAATGAATGGAAAATTAAAGTGGGATTTTAAAAGTATGATTTGTCATAAATTGATGATATTGAGGAGTTATTTTGATATTTGATTTATTTTCACTGTCACAGACATTTGATTATGGAAGCTCTTACATTATTAACTCTGCTATTTATATATTGTTGTGGCAAAACTCAGTTTGCTTTCTGTACTAAGAATAGACCTTTTCTGCAGATGACTAAAGGCAGCCCAAATTTCTGAAGAAATTGTGCTCTGCTAGCTTATTTGGAGGCTAGCTGTTTAAATGAGAACAAATTCCCTGTGTATGCTCCATTGCATGTATTAGTTTGGCGCGTAGACTTGCTTCAAAATATATTTAACCTGTAACAAGGTAAAAATATATTAGTAATAGCATAGGCCTAAATCCTGTCTCCTAGAAGTGAGAAGTCATTTGGAGCAGAAAAAAAAGAGAAGAGCAGCATCTCTTGTATTTCCTAGTTTTAGAGTCCCCATTCCATGTTATTTGGAAGTGAAAAGTGTATTTTTAGAGTAAGAGTTCTCAAGTTTTCAAGAGCATAAAAATCATCCGAGGATTTGTTAAAATGCAGATTTGCTTCACTGGGCTCAGGATGGAGCCTGGAATTCAATGTTTCTAGTGAGCTCACAGGCACCGCTGTGGCACTGCTCATCTTCAGAGTGCACTTTCTGTGATAACATCTTTAATTTTCACTATTCAGAAGGCTTCAGTCCTCACAGTCCTACCCATGCTGCCTTGTGTTGATCATTAGCTTTATGATGACAGCCTCTCATTCTTCCTCCTCTTAAAATATTTCTTACCTTTACACCCCTCACAAGATCCCTCTTCTCAACAAATAAAGGTAATTTCAGCTAATATCTAGGAGAAAAACTGACTGAATTTATTCATCTTTGTGGAACTCATGTCATAGTAACCTTTAAAAAGCTTTGATTTTTGTTTATGAGTATGTGGTGCTGAGGACCAAATCCAGAGCCCAACATGTGCCAGGAAAGCACTCTAGCCCCGAGCCACATCCCAAGACTGGATTTTAAGGAGGGTATGCTTTAGCTAATGTGTGTCTCCAGCTGCAGGGAGTTGTGAATGTGGTGTACAAATTTTTTAATTGAATTCTTTATTGGTACAATTTATATACATCTCACAATCACACGTAACATTGGGGAATTTATACCAATATATGACCACCCAGTCAATTCTCATTTTTACCTATATCCCTACCCACCCACACCTCCCCACCCCCTATACACATACTCTTTTATTTTCTTTCAGAATCATATTTATTCCTTCTCCTCATTGCATTCCCACACTAAATTTCCCTTGAAAATTTCCCATTCTACAAAGACCGTCATACTTTCTAGAGCTCATTTGCATCTATAGGTGCTCATATCAAAGAGAAATTCTGGTATTTGCCTATCTGTGATCTCTTGATTTCACTCATTAGCGTGTCCTCCAGGTGTATCCATTTTCATGTAAATGAATCAATCTTGTCATTCTGTATGGCAGAATTGTACTCCATTTTATAGAAAAACCACATCTTCTTTATCCACTCTCCAGCTGATGGGCATTTGGGTTGTTTCCAAGACTGAGCTATCACAAACTGAGCTGCTATGAATAAGAGTGTACATCTGTCTTTCCCATGTGATTTTTTGAATTCTTTTGGGTATATTCCTAGCAGGGGGATAGCAGAGTCAAATGGGACCCTAGTCCTAGTTTTCAGAGAAATCTCCACACAGATCTCCACAATGGTGGCACAAGTCTACAATCCCACCAACAGTGGAGAAGGGTTCCTTTCTCCCCACAGCCTCGCCAGCATTTTATTGTTGGCTGATTTTGTAATAGCAGCCATTCTTTGTGGAGTGAGATGAAATCTCAGTGTTGTTTTCATTTGTATCTCTCAAATGACCAGTGATGTTGAACATTTCTTCATATGTTTCTTAGCTGCTTTGACTTCTGCCTCAGAGACATGTCTGTTCATTTCAGATGCCCATTTTTGAACTGGGTCTTTAAACTTGGAGAGGCTGATCTGTTTAAGTTCTTTATATATTGTAGATAATAGCCCCTTGTCTGATAAACTGCTAGTAAATATATTTTCCCATGTTGTTGGTTGTCTTTTAGCAGTGCCAGTGACTTCTTTCGCTATGCAAAAGCTTTTCAGTAGGCTGAGATCCCATCTGTTGATTTTTTCTGCTAGTTCTTGTGCTATAGAGGTTTTATTCATAAAGTCTCTGCCTAAGCCAATGTCTTCCAGAGTTTTACCTAATCTGTTTTCCAGCAGGCTTATTGTTTCTGTTTTAATGTTTAAGTCTCGTATCCATTGTGAATTTAGTTTTGTGCATGGTGAAAGAGATAGGTCTAGCTTACAGCCTCTTTAACAAATGGTGCTGGAAAAACTGGGCTTCAACCTGTCAAAAGCTAAAGATAGACCTATCTCTTTCACCATGGTGTACAAATTTTAAAAAGCAAGCCAGGCATGCTGGCATATGCCTGTAGTTCCAGCTACTTGGAAGGCTGAGGTATAAATGTGATAGTAATATAAAAAGGGAAACAAAGCTTAAGTTTTTAGGGTATGAGGGGGTATTGAGTGGGTAGAAGAATGGGAAAAAGATAAGAATTAAATTTGGTCAAATACTGGTACAAATCCTCAATATTGAGTGGATAATTATATGTATATACAATGTATCAATAAAGATAAAAATTTTAAAAAAAAGAATCACATGAGTCCATGAGTTCCAGGTCACTCATGTGCTCAGGAAAGGAGCCTAGACATTTTGCCTTGAAGCTCAGTTAGGGGCTTTCCTAGGGACTCAATGCTCAAGAATTATTATTGTATCTAACAGGGACTTCTGTTATCCACCTCCAGACTAACAAAGTCTTTGAAACAACACTTTGACTACTTATTCATTATTAAATTCTCTTTAAAATAACTAACACTTTTCAAGCTCTTACTTTTATGTGGGACTGTGATTAATTGTCACATTAGTATTCTGGGTCTCAAGAAATTTATGGTTTAATATGGCTGTAGTTTTATAGAATTATTTCCTTAGAGGAAAGTATTTTCTGCAGGTGTCTAACTTCACTCTGTTGTTGCTTCTTGTATGTATAGAAGGTTGCTTGTAAACTTGGGAAGTCACAATCTTTGGGAGCTTTTATTTTTCAGCTTACCCTTTCAGATGCAACTCTGGAACTTAATATTATTACTTCTAGGTGATGTGTTTTTACCTCCCCCTTATTCACTCTCGTCTCCATGGGCCTAATCTAGTGCTGTTCCTCCTGCTTGCATTAGATGTATTACTTCTATAAAACTGAACCCTGGGACAACTGTGGGGGCTCACATGGTAATTCCAGCACTCAGGAGACTGAGGCATGAGGATCATTAGTTCAAGGCCAGGCTGCCCTACAAAGTGAGATTATGTCTAAAAAATGCATTTATATTGTGTTTCATTAAATTGAGTAAAATCTTGTTGCCTACAGATGCCTTTTTGTCTTTGTATTTGACCAATACAGTCTTAATTTATAAAGAATAAAAATAAGAACAAAGAGAAGAGAGGAAAAGTAGGAAAGGGAAAAATAAGGAAATTAATAATAAAGAGGCAGAGGAATAGGAGCAGGAGGAGAAACTAGATTTAGGCACTCTCAGGTTCACCATACACCACAGGCACCACAATTACCAAAAGTTTGTGTGTCCTCCACCTGTTACTGGCTGAGTACCTGGAAACATTTTGAATTTTTATTTAATATTTTCACATTTATACTTTCTATATTGTAGAACATAAGAAAAATATCATAATTTTTTTGGACACTTTCCTGTACTTCTAAAAAATATTTCAGGCAGTACTTCACTCTGCTGCCTCCATAGATGTCATGATCATTGCCTGGAAGCTTGTGGTTTTGGAGTGTGAGCCAGACAGATACATCAGTGAAACAGAATAAACAAGATGGTACTGTGGTTGGAGCATTATCTTGGCTACTTTTGTCATTGCTGAGACAAATTCCCAACACTCAAATTTAAAGGAGGAAATGTTTATATTAGTCAGTTTATAGAGGTTTCAGTTCATAATAAGTGGACTCCATGGCAAGGTAGGATGGCAGGGGAGGAATAGTTCATGGTGTGGCAATCAGAAAGCAACAGAGTAGCAGAGCAGCAAGCAGCAGCAGCAGCCTGCCTTCTTTCTGTCCCTCTATATTCCTTCCAAGCTACAAGGCTACTTATTGGTACCACTCACATACATGGTGAAGCTTCTTTTCCCACATGCTTAATCTCAGCATCACATGCTTAACACACATTTATGTACCCCAAATCCAGCTACTTCTGAAAATCTCCATCTGTGATCACACAAGGGGGGACACATCTAGATATAAACCACAACAAGGGTCGAAGACCAGTCAAAGGTCTATGTGCCAAAGGTTTGATCCTGAAGGTACTGGGAGGTGCTGTGAACCTTTGAGAGACAAGGCCTTGTGGATATCCTTAAGTAATTTATTTTTGAATCACTAAAGCTATGTCCAGATGGAACAGAAGAACCTCAGATTCTTCTTTTCTCTTTTTTGGTTCCTGTCCCAGAGATAAGTGGTTGGCTTCACCATACTCTCCTTGCCATTGCTGTTTGCCATGGCCAACACAGACCTATGGCAATAGATCAACTTGATCTTAAGCTGGAACATCCAGAACTCCGAGGCAAAATAAACCTTCTCTCTCCTGCTAAGCTACTTTATAAACTTACCGGCTTATAAGTTATCTCAGGTTTTTAGTTGTAATAATGGAAAGTTGATTAACACTGATGGCATATCTATAACAAGCAGACAAACATAAAAAGAAATATGAACTGTACTATACAGGGTGAGCCAGTAGGTTAATGATCAGGGAAGAGTCAGCACTAGTTCAAGTCTAAGTGCCATGTAGAGGCAGAATTCTCTCTCCCTTGGAGAGAACAGTGTTTGGCTCTATGTCAGATTTCAACTCATCAAATGAGGCCAACTTGTATTATAGGACATGATATTTTTATTTTTACTATTGTGGTAGTCAAGGTTTGCAAGGGAATAGATTTATGCAGGACTTTATTGGATTTATATACTTTTTAGGATTATTTTATAATATTCATCCAAAAGGTCAAATATAGAGGAGTGCAAGAGCTCTTTCCACATGGTAGAGACTTCAAGAATCTAATCCAAGGCCTGGATCCCATGGCAGTGTCCCACACAAATACAGTGTTAAAGCAATGTCTATAGTGTTAAAGCAATGTCTCATGCCAGTTTATATCAAGAATTTACACTGGGAAGGCCCCAAAACCATTAGTAGAAACTAGAAAGTCTGCACCAAGGGAGCAAAAGATCTGTGCCATAAGAGTGGAAGATCTACCCTAGAGACAGGAAGCTATCCTCAAAGTGAAGATCACAGCTTCCCTGATAGAAAAACAGGCTTTCCAAGCTAGAGTGGAGACCCAAGTTCCTCTAATGAAGAGATAACCAAATTCATAACAGGAAGCTTCTGCAGGAAAATTAACAGCATACCTTCGTCCCCTCTAGTTCTCAGGTAATAATTCTCAGGTAGGTCATCCACACCTGCAACTGTATTGATTCAGTTCAGTTTGGAGTGGCAAGTTAATCATCAATTAATGCATCCCAAATACTGAAGAATATTGACTTAAATGTTTATCTTTCTAAAAAACATTCTATAAAATGTTCTATAAAAACATTCAGAATGTCATTTTTCTAGTGACAAGGCAACTTGACATGTAAAATTAACCACTATCACATAAATTGGTATCAAAAAACAAAAACGTATTCTATTTCAAATATTATGTCAAGACCTATTATTTTTCAGGACATATTTTATGTCCAGACACCTGCCTGTAATCCAGCACTTGGGAGGCTGAGACAGGAGGATTGCTGCAAATTCAAAGTCAGCATAAACTACATAGAGAAACCTTCTCTCAAAACAAACTAAAACAAAACAAAATAATAATGTATCAAACTAGGTATGGTGGTGCATGCCTGTAATCCCAGTAGCAGTCAGTAGGCTAAGGCAGAAGGATTGCCACAAGTCTGGGTGGGCTACATAGTGAATCCAAAGTCAGCCTAAACTACATAACAAGACCTTGTCT
>PVIC010008984.1:0-46861 GCA_004025085.1 Thryonomys swinderianus | reverse complement strand
TTTTTTTTCTTTTTTTTTTTTTTTTTTTTTTTTTTTTTTTTTTTTTTTTTTTTTTGAGACAGGTTCTCACTTTTGTAGTTCAGGTTGGCCCTGAGCTCACTATGTAGTCCAGGCAAGCCTCAAACTCAGCAATCCTCCTATCTCTGCCTCCCGAGTGCTGGGATTACAGGCGTGAGCCACCACGCCCGGCTAACAGTGGCTTTTTAACAACAAACTCACAAAAGTCCTTTACAATTTAGCAATTTATTCTTATCAGCCACTAAGCGAAAGACCCAGCATGCCACACCCTAAGGTCTGTGGGGCAGCAAGGTCTCAGGGATCGGGTACCCTGGCATGATACACTAGGGATTAAGAAATCCCTCTTGAGCAGTTTGACAAAAGAAACCCAAAAACCATGACAGATGAAGCCTTGGAGTCACAGATAAATGGTTCCCAATAATGGAGCACAAGACAAAAGAACTTTAAACTGTCTTAGTCGAGACTGACCCTTAACAAGGACACTGAAGAGACAACAGCTGGCACTGGTCAGGCTGCCATCACGGCAGGGAAACAGAATGTGAGAAAAGATAGCACCCGCCCATGTGGCACTACACCCCTGTAATCCTAGCTGCTTGGCAGGTGGAGGGAGGAGGATTGCCAGTTCGATGCCAACCTGGGCAACTTAGTGAGAACCACTCTCAAAATAGGAGTAACAAGGAGCTACATAAACACCCTTGGGTTCAATCCCCAGAACCACAAGAAAAATGTGAGAGACAGAAAGACAGACAGATTTGTTCCTCAGTCATGTCCACCAGCAAAGAGGAGAGAAGAGGAAACAGTGACCCCTGACCTCCACCACTAATGCAGAATTCTTCTAAAGAAAGAACAAGGTGACGGAGCGCTTGCCTTTGGCTAGTACGTGAGTGGTGAGTCCTAATGCAGTTACTGCGCTTCCCCAAAGGGAAGAGTGGCTGTATTTAATTAGGATCTGGTTGTTTCAAAGCCAGAAAAGTGGGGCTGTAGGGTGTAGGTCAGTGGTAGAAGGTGTGCCAAGCATATGGGAGGCCTTGAGTTAAACCCAGCCTCAACACACACACACACACACACACACACACACACACATTTTTCTGGTGTGTGTGTGTGTGTGTGTGTATAAAACAAGCAGGCAGAGTTCCAGTGGTTCTGGTGTCTGCCTGGCATGTACAAGGTCCTAAATTCAATGCCTGGTATCACACACCACAATCCTGGGCATGTTGGCTCATGCCTATAATCCCAGCACTCAGGAGGCAGAGGCAGGAGGATTGCTGTGAGTTTGAAGCTAACCTGGGCCACATAGTGAGTGCAGCCTAAACTACAGAGGAAGACCCTGTCTCCAAAGCCTACAAAAAAAAAAAAGCAAAAATGAACAAACCCAAGCATACAGAAAGAAGACGCTGGAAGGTGGAGTGACGCGATTGCAGCGGAGAAGCGGTGCTCACAGACCGGCACTCAGAGGAGCCCGTGAGTTACACCACAGACCTGGAGGGAAAACCCAGGCAACCATGACGGCCCCGGGGCCACAGAGGGTTGGCCACGCCACACAGGACGTCTCAAGACAACATCCACAACAACTAAAGTCAGAAGTGACAGAGGCGACATTGCTACCAACGTTACAGAAATAAAAACCAGGGTAAGAGGCTCCGGTCTGAATGGACTTGGTGCCTCAGGGCCACCACAACAGCAGAGCCCGAGACACGGCAGAAGCTCCCCAAAGTGTGTGCCAAGTGAGGGGCTATTTTGAGGAGAATTAACGGCAGCGTGTCTTTTGCTGTAATAATTGTAATTTAAATATTCACCATGTTTTGATCAGACCTCGTGTGAGCCTGTCTACCCTAATCTCTTATAAAGACATCAGCCATACTAGACAATGGCCACCCTGACAATTGCATTTGAAGTCTCTATAGATTTTAAATCCCTGTCCCTTTCCTCCTTCCTTTCTTCCTTCTTTCCTTCCTTCCTCTTTTCCTCTACTGTTGTTTAAAATGTTCATACCACACCTCACACCTCTGGGCCACAGAGGTGCATGACCCGGATGTGGGCTCTGCTCTCAGAGCTGACGCCCTTGGGGTAAGTGTGAGGCCGGGACAGACTTCTTGCTGGGGCCAACGGGAAGTGACGTGCGCCGCACCCCTGGAATCGCGGGGCCCGGGAGGCCGGGGCTGAGTGCTGCCAGGAGTCTGAGGCTCGGTGACTTCAAGGCCAGGTTGAAGTACACGGCGAGACCCTGTCTCAGAGAAACAAAGTGAAGCAAGTGGAAGCCTGAAAAACACTCTGGAGCAAAAACCACTCTGAAAGCCCCTCTGTGCCGTGGCGCTGGCTCCCTCTTGCTGCTCTTAAGGCCCTGAAACCATGTGAACAGGCTCAAGTGCCTCCTCGGTGACCCGAGACAAGCGGCCAGACGTCCTCCCTCCTGCCGCGGACGCTGAATCAGGCGACCGGTGCGGGAGCCCGTGCGCCACCAGGGCAGCCAAGCTCCCGCCTGCCCCGGGGGTCAGCTCGGCCAGCCCCGCCCGGAAATCGCTGCACGAACGCACAACCTCACGATCAGTAATGCATGCAGATTGTCTTAAGCCACCAGATTTGGAGGGTGGGGTTATCCCACAGCAATTTGCTCAGTTAAGTGAGCAAAGTCTGCAGTGAGCGTCCACCAGCTCGTCTCCCCGGCCGGCCCCGGCGCAAGAGCCCAGACAGAATCCCTGGCGTCTGGCTCCCGCCGCTCCCCCTGTCCCCACAGGGGACTCGCCGCGTCCTCGGCCCGTGACCACAGCGTGCCTGTCTTCTGTTCCGGTTTGAAGCTGCACTTCATGGGGACGCAACTCCTCTGGTCTCCTGGATGTGAGGTCCGCAAAATGCTCTTTACGACGGGAGGCGGTACCTCCATAGGACTAGTTACTTGGCTCTTAAGCCTTATGTGTCCCCTTCTCAGAGCTTCCCTAGGGACCCGAGTGGCCCCCTGGGGCTGTCAAAGGAGGCCGCACCTCTCAGCGTCCACATCACGCTTCCTCGAGGAAGCGGGACACAGTCCTTCTCGGGGTTCTGGCTTCTCACTTTGACGCTTGATAAGAAGAAAGAAGAGAGTGCTGACTCTCTTTGAGAGTTGTGTTTCTAAGGAATGATAGCTAGCCCTATTGACAAGATTTCCTGTTGACAAACATGCAAAGAATTACAAACCTAGAAAAACACCGTTTGCGGCTCCTAATGAAGTACTGGGTCACCCACAGCCGCCAGTGGGTAAGAGAGCCACGAGGGTGGCCCTCGGGGAGCACAGTCTTTGCCAGGTTCCAGGGGTCGGGCCGTGGTTCACCTGTTGTCTGAGGGGAAGTGAACATTTTTAAAGGAAAGAGGGGACCGAAGGCTCTTGCTGACACTTTATCCTACAAGCGGCACCAGGGGGGCAGGCAGCGCCCGGGGGGTGAGAAGACTTATGAGGGAGGAAGTGTTCTTGCCCCAAATAATGGCAGTATCTAACCAGAGGTTTACATCCAGTGTTCAGCAGCTAAAACACACGAGGAAGACACCAGTGAACAGACAAACTGACAGAAGCGGACAAATGGGCTAGGGTATTCTCCCGGGACACAAGCCAGACCTTGACAAGTTAGAACAGACATTTACATTCCCACCAACAAGTGTAGAAAGGAACCTTTTCTCTCACCTTTTTTTTTTTCAGTTCTTTTTTATTAATTGTATTGGTACAACTTAGATATACATAATGATTTCTAATTCTAGTTTTGTTTTGTTTTTTTTTTTGAGACAGGGTCTCGCTTTGTAGTTCAGGCTGGCTCTGAGCTCACTATGTAACCTAGGCAAGCCTTGAACTCAGCAATCCTCCTGCCTCTGCCTCCCGAGTGCTGGGATTACAGGCATGAGCTACCACACCCAGCACTGTGGTATGTGGTATTGATGGGTGGTGGGCGTGAGTCTCCACGCCCAGCATTGTATGTGGTTACCGGATCGAACTCAGGGCCTTGTGCTTGCGAGGCAGGCGCTGGAACCACTGAGCTAAATCTCCGGTACTCTAATTCTAGTTTTTAACAAATCCCCACACTGATCTCCACAGTGGTTGCACCAGTCTACAGCCCCATCAACAGTGGAGAAGGGTTCCTTTCTCCTCACAGTCCCGCCAGCATTTGTTGTTGGGTGATTTCTTGAAAGCCATGCTTTGTGGAGTGACATGGAATCTCAGTGTTGTTTTAATTTGCATTTCTTAGATAGCAACTGATGCTGAAGTTTTTTTCCTATATTTATTTCCCACTTTGATAAATGTCTATTGATTTCAGATGACCATTTTTAATTGGGTCTTTAAATTTGGGGATCAATTCTTTGTATGTTATAGATGTTAGTTCTTTTAGGAACAATTGACTACAATGTTTCCCACTCAGTGGGTTGTCTCTTCACTCTGTTGGTGATTTAATTTGCTGTGATATCCCAGTTGCTGACACTTGGTACTATTTCCCTGTCCAGTCTGGGTTTTGTTCATGACGCCTTGGCCTGCTCCTATGACCTCAAGGGTTCTCCCTATTCTCTCTTCCAGCAGATTTAGTGTTTCTGTTTTAATATTTATATCTTTGCTCCATTTTGTTTGTTTAGTGCATGGTGAGAGATCCTGATTTCCACAAACCTAACCTTAACGGTTCCCACCAGTTTGAACCACCAGGGGGACACACACAGCTCTCCCGTCAGGTGGCTCATACATTGGTGGTGAAAGTGGTATAGTCACGCGTGGGACAGGGGTACAAATGCCACCAGTGGATCCAACCTCCAGTGGACAGACCTATGAATTATGCCCCATCATGAAGGTGTTAAAAGACATTTTGGAGCAATCTGTTGAACATGTGAAAATGGATTATATTGAGAAATCACCACTAATTTTGTTCATTATGATAATGGAATTGTCAATATGTAGGGGAAAAATGTTATTTTTAGAGACATATGCTGACGTATGGCAAGGTGAAATGTTTTGATGTATACGGTTTATTTCACATTTTAAAGAAACAGTAACAGACTTAGAAAAAATAAATGATTAAATCTAGCTGTTACACATAGTGGATTATACCATTTTGTATATTCTCAGTTATACTATTCATGTTTCCTGCTATAAAATCTGAAGTTTTTTTACAAAAAGAATTAGAAGATACTTTTATGAAACTCTATTTCCAAATATGGCCACATTTTGAAGTAGTGGAGGTGAGGGCTTCTTTGTATGAATAAGGGTGGACGGACCATAATTAAGCCCATAGCAACCTACAACTTGCATGGATAACTAAGAACACCCCAAAACCTTTCCAGATGGCTTCACTTGTGAATTTTATAAAACTGCTTTAAAACTTAACTCCTTTCCAACCCTTTCAAATAGTGAAAACAAAGAACATTTTCAACTCATTTTATGTGGCCAGCGTTACCTTGCTCCCAAACACAAAGACAGTCATAGACAAGAAAACTCTAGGGCCAGGGATTTGGCTCAGTGGTTCTGGTGCCTGCCTTGCAGGTAAGCGCAAGGTCCTAAATATGATCCCTGGTACCAAAAAAAGGAAATCCTAGACCATTATTCCTAATGAACATTGATGTAAACAAAACAGTAAACAGAGTTCAATAATATACTAAAACGACTACCCACTATGACAAAAAGGTAGTATTGCTGGCATCCAAGAATGGTTTAACATATGGAAACCAAAAGATCCCTGTCGTCCCAGCACTTCAAGAAGTGAAGGCAAAAGGAAGAAATTTGACCCCAGGCTGGACAATTTAGCAACACTTTATCTCCAAATAAAAAAATAAGGGCTGGGATATAGCTCAGCTCAAAGGCCATGGGTTTAACTCCTAGTACCACAAACAAAGAAAAGAAAGAAGAGGAAAAAAGAAAACAGAAAGAATGAAGAGGGAAATTATATGATCATCTCAATAGATGCTGAAAAATACTTGACAAAATTCAAGTCTCAATATTTTTTTTTTTTTGAGACAGGGTCTCGCTTTGGAGTTCAGGCTGGCCCTGAGCTCACTATGTAGCCCAGGCAGGCCTCAAACTCAGCAATCCTCCTGTCTCTGCCTCCCGAGTGCTGGGATTACAGGCGTGAGCCACCATGCCCAGCACTGTGGTATGTGGTATTGATTGCTGGTGGGCGTGAGCCTACACGCCCAGCATTGTATGTGGTTACCGGGGATTGAACTCAGGACCTTGCGCTTGTGAGGCAGGCGCCGGAACCACTGAGCTAACCCTCCGGCCCTATCCACTAATTTTTTAAGAGGATTTTTTTGGGGGGGGTCTTTTTTTCTTTCACTTTTCTTTTTTGGTACTGGGAATCAAACCCAGGGCCTCATACTTGTCAGGTATGTGCTGTACTTCTGAGCTACAACCCTGGCCCTACCCACTATTACTAATAAGTCATAGAGAAATTAAGAAAGCTCCTCTTACATTAGCATTGAAAAGTTTATTAGTAAACTTAACCAAAGAGGTAAAAAACTTGCACAATGAAAACCACAAAATATTGTTAAAAGAAATTAAAGAAGACATAAACAAATGGAAATATATCCTGTGCTCATACTTTGGAAGAATTAATATTGTTAACATGTCAGTACTACCCAAAGTGATCATAATATTCTTCATAATACCTACAAAAAAATCCTAATGACATTTCTGTAGAAGTAAAAAAATCTATCCTAAATTCATATGGAATCTCAAAGGACTCCAAAATACCAAAACAATTCTGAAAAAGGACAAACTGGGAATTCTCACATTTCCTAACTCTATAACTGTATATGAATCTGCAGCAATCAAAACAATATGGTATTGGCAGCAAAGCAGACATACAGACATATGCAATAAAAATCCCAGAAACAAATTCTCTCATACATGATCATCAAATGATTTCTGACAAGGGTGCCAAGGCTATTCAGTGGGGAAAGTCAAGACTTTTCAACAAATAGCATTTTGAAAACTCGATATTCACATGCAAAAGAATGAAATTAGGCCTTGTTGGACTTGTAGCTAGATGCCCCACAGGACTGGATGTGGTCACAGAGGAAGCTCTGGGAGGTGGCGGAATCCAGGGCGTGTGATGCTACAATTAAAGATGTGATAATGGGATTGAGTCCTGGTGTGGTGCCTGGGCTCAGGGTACCTCTGGGTGTGAGTTCTACCCACCCTAAGGACAACTAGCCCAGGTACAAAGAACAGAAAGAATCTCCCGCTGTCACTTCCCGTTGCTGCTTCTTCACTGCTTCGATGCTTCTATGCCTTCTCCCTTCCATGGGCTGTTTCTCCTCTGCAATGCCCGCTGCTGTGGCACCCTGCCCTGGAGCCAGCCTATTATGAACTGAAACCTCTACAAACTGTGATCTAAATAAACCTTTCCTTCCTTTACCTTGGTGTTGGTTATTTCATCTCTACAATAAGAAAGAGTAACCAGGACACTCCTTATTGAAACCACATAGCAAAGTTAACTCAAAATGGGTCATGACCTACACAGCTAAAATTATGAAAGTTTTAGAAGAAAACATAGGAATCTGCATTACATTGAACTGGAAATAACTTCTTGGGGTGACACAAAAGCACAAGCCAACATAATAAAAAAAACATAAATTGGGTTTCATCAAATTAAAAATGTGCATTAAGAGACATCATCAACAAAGTAAAGTGCAACATAGGGAGTGGTAGAAAATATACATAAGTTACATATCTAAGAAGAATTTATATCCATAACATATAAAGAACTCTTACAACTCAATGAAAACAAGCAACTGAACTTAGAAGTAAGTACTTTAATAGACATTTCTTCAAAGAAAAGATAAACAGGTAGCCAATAGGCACCACAACATCACAAACTGTTAAGGAAAAGCAAATCAGAGCTTTCAGGTACCACTACCTACTAACGTGGTTGTTATTACACTGGGGGGGGCAGGCAAAGAGATCATGGCAAGTGTGAAGAGAGAATGTGGAGAAATGGGGGCTTCCATCCACTGACAACATGGAGACCTTGGGACATCTGTTCACTGCTGGTTATGATGTAAAATGATGCACCCACTGCGAAAAACAGGATGGTACTTACTCAGGAGTAAGCACTGAACTATCGCATGGTTCATTCATTCAAATTGTGGATATATGTTACAGTTTAGATCTAGATTGTCCCCCCAAATTTGCATGTTTCAGAGACTTCTGGAAGGTGACTGGATCACGGGAGTGCTATACTCAACCATACTCCTCAGTGGGTTAATTCAGATGAACCCATGGCTGGCTCCAAGGCAGGGGGGCATTGCAGAAGGGCACTGCAGAGGAGAAACAGTTCATGGCAAAGCAGGGCAGGCAAAGGGCAACAAGCACCCAGTGACGACCCTCTTTCTGTCCCTTATGTCTTATCTAGGGTACCCACCTTAGGGCAGGTAGCACTCACGCTCTTAATCCCAGCAACACATCCTTGATCCCCGCATCACACACCCTACATCCAGTCACCTCCAAAAAGCCCCACCTCTGACTTCATGAAGCTATTCAGGGGAATATCTAGATATAAATCATAATACCACTGAACTATACCTAAAATGGTTAACTGGTAATTTTTTTTTTTTTTTTTTTTTTAGATAGGGTCTCATTTTGTAGTTCAGGCTGGGCCTGAGCTCACTATTATTCCAGGCAAGCCTCAAACTCAGCAATTCTCCTGCCTCTGTCTCCCTAGTGCTGGAATTAACAAGCCTGAGCCACCACTCCCAGCACTGAACTGGTAATTTTTTTTTTTTTAAGACAAGGTCTCACTTTGTAGTTCAGGCTGGCCCTCAGCTCAAGATGTAGCCCATGCAAGCCTCAAACTCAGCAATCCTCCTGTTTCTGCCTCCCGAGTGCTGGGATTACAGGCATGAGCCACCACACCCAGCACTGTGGTATGTGGTACTAACTGCTGGTGGGTGTGAGTCACCACACCCAGCATTGTTGTATGTGGTTACCAGGATTGAACTCAGGACCTTGCACTTGCGAGGCAGGCACCAGAACCACTGAGCGAAATCTCCGGCCCCTGAACTGGTAAATTTTATGTATATTTTATCACAATAAAAATAAAGTAACTGTAGGCCCTGCCCCAATCATGCCAGAAACAGTTCCCAGTGAAGACTGCAGACATCCACTCATAGGAGGCTATAATAAGGTATCACAACGTCCATGCCCACGTGGTGCAGATAAGGCTAACAGTAGCTGAGCTTTTAGCCCCACTGGCTATTAAAAGATCCCTCATGCCACAGTGCCAGTGGAAGCAATAGAGAGAGCACAGATCTCCACCTCAAGAGGCCACAGTGAGATCAGTAAGGAGGTGTCTTCTCCCAGGGCATCATGAGAAGTCAAGTGAGAAACCAGTAGTTCAATGTTGGCAGTACCAAAAGGCACATACCTCCTCTTTCTCCCGCTAAAATAGTGTTAGATAAAAAGTCAGCTAAAGCAAAAAGATTCAGATGAGGTCCACATCTCAAGATAAAACTTTAAATGTCCAGGTTTAGATTTTATTATACCAAGCAATTCTCAAAGTGAGTGAAAACAAAAACAAATGGATACAATTACCACAGAGATGCTTCTGGAGAAAAAAGGAAGACCCTAGAATTCCAAGATTTATAGGAAAACTTTTCACCATGGATTAGAGGTGCCTTCATGAACATAATCAGCAAGAATTAGAATATATTAGTATGTTTCTCAATGCTAAATTGCAGTACAGGAATACTTTGTTATTGCACCTTCCCAACGTGTGTTTCACAGATACTGTATCTTTCACATACTTAAGATTTGTCGACAACTTTGTATCAAGCAAGGCTTTGGAAGCCATTTTTCCCAATACATGTTACATTTTGTTAATTCTTGTGCTATTTCAAACTTTTCATTATTGTCTCTTAAGGTGACTTGTGATCGATGATCTTTGATGCACACATTCTGATTGTTTAGGATACTAAGCATGGCACCCATGCAAGTGGGCAAAGTCTTAGTGTTCTGCTGACCAGCCAGTCCCCTCTCTCCTCCACAGGCCTCCATGAAACACAGGAGGAGCATAGGCCACTCACCAACCCTATCATGGCCTCTTACGTGTTCAACCGAAAAGAATAGTAATATATCGCTCACTTTAAGTCAAAAGCTGAAAATGATCACTTATAGTGTGAAGGCCATCCCAAAAGCTAAAATACACCTTATCTGGGCCTCTTGTGGCAAATATACAAAGTGTTAATAGAAAAGTTCTTAAAGAAAATTAGAAATGTTGATCCAGTGTATACATCATCAATAAAAAGGGAAATATTCTTCTTGCTGAACTGGAAAGCATATTCCTGCCCTTGCCTGAAGATAAAACCAGCCACAAGACCCTTCCTAAGACAAAGCCCAAGTTAGAGTAAACACTTCATTCTCTTCAAGTTATGAAGACTGGTAGGAACGAGGAAGCTAAGGAAAAAAAGATGGAAGCTAGCTAAGGTCTGAAAAAAGCCCTGTCTCCATAACACAAAAGCACAAGGAAAAGTAACAAGCACAGAGGTAGAAAGTAACAGCAAGGTATCCAGAAGATCTGGCTATGATAACTGATCAAGTTGCCTACGTGAACCAACAGATTTGCAAGGAAGAAGAAACAACCTTCTGTATTAGAAGATGTCATTCGGAACTTTCACAGTCAAGGAATAGGAGTCAAAGTGTGGATTCAAAACTTCAAAGGACAAGTTGACTCCCTTGTTAGGTCCAAAGCAGCTAATGAGTTTGAGCAGAAGTCACTGCTCACTTATTGAAAGTCCTAAGGCCCTTATGAATTATTGTAAATCTACCTGCTGTGCATAGAAAGGGAACAATGAAGCCTGAGAGACAGTGCACTGTGTACGGGATAACATGACCCCACTGATGAGACCTACTGACCAGAAAATAATTTATTTCTTTCAACTCTTACTGCTTATTGATAATGCACTGGTCACCCAAGAACTCTGCTAGAGACGTAGAAGGAGGCTGGTGTCCTTCTCACACCTGCTAACACAACACTCATTCTTCGGTCTGTCAAGTAGTTTTGATTTTTAGGTTCTTTATTTAAATAATGTGTTTCATAGAATCACAGCTGCCTCAGAGAGTAATTTGCCCTGGTGGATGTGAGAAAGGTAAATTGGCAACTTGTGGGAAAGCCTTCACTGTTCCATATGTCATTAAGAATTGTCCTGGAGGCCGGGCATGGTGGCTCACACCTGTAATACCTGCACTCAGGAGGCAGAGGCAGGAGGATTGCTGAGTTCCAGGCTTGCCTGGGCTCCATAGTGAGCTGAGGGCCAGCCTGAACTACAAAGCGAGACCCTGTCTCAAAAAAAAAAAAAAAAAAAAAAAAAAAAGAATTGTCCTGGAAGACACACTAGTAAGTGAAATAAATAGATCACAGATAGGCAAATACTGGATCTTCTCTTTGATATGAGCACCTGTAGATGCAAATGAGCTCTAGAAAGTGTGACAGTTTTTGTAGAATGGGAAATTTCCAAAGGAAATTTGGTGTGGGAATGTAATGAGGGGAAGGAATAAATGTAATTCTGAAAGAAAATAAAAGAGCATGGATATAGGGGGTGGGGAGGTGTGGGTCGGTAGGGGTATGGGTAAAAATGAGAATTAACTTGTGTCATATAGTGATACAAATTCCCCAATGTTATGTGTGATTGTGAGATGTATATAAATTGTACCAATAAAGAATTCAATTTAAAAAAAATGAATTGTCATGACTGGGGCCAGGAATTTAGCTCAAGCAGCACCATACCTACCTTGGAAGCACAAGGGTCCAAGTTCAATCCCTGGTACCAACAACAAAAATAATAATAATAAAAATAAAAAATAAAAAATTGTCATGACTCAAGGAAGAAAGAGAAAGTACTAACATTAACAAAAGCTCATCAGTTGACTGTAACCTTCATGAATGACTCTGAGGAAAAAGTAACTGGAGACACAGTAGAACAGGAGAATCAGAATTAGAATGGAGCCAAAGGCGAGCCCGACTGACTGCAATCACTGGTGAAAGCATGGGATGTGCTGAGCAGTCACTTCTGTGGGTGAGCGAAGAAAATGGCTCCTTGGGACAGAAGCGCCTCCTGGCGAGGACCTGGGAACATTAACAAAATGATCATAGAGGGCATACAATGTGACAAAAACCACTGATAAAACAGCAGCAGGGTTGAAGAGGACTGACTCCAGTGCTGAAAACAGTTCCACTGTCCGTACAGTGCTCTCAAACTGCAGCATATGCAGTATCTTTCCTGAAGGGGAGAGTCACATGATGCTGTGAATTTCTTTGTTGTCTTGTTTTAAGAAATTCCTGTGGCCCCCACAGCCTTCAGCAGCCACCACCTTGGTCAGCCAGCAACTATAGACATCAAGGGAAGACCTCCACCAGAGGTGAAGGCTCAGACTGTCAGCATTTTAAAGCAATAAAGTACTTAATTAATGTATGTGCTTTTCAAAAGATAAAACACTAAAGCACACTCAATAGACTACGTTGTCTCAACAATATTGTACAAATGTAATTTTCCTATGTATTGGAAAACCAAAAAAAACTTGAGTTGCTTTATCGTTTTGATTAGGAAGTAAACCCACATCTCCGAGGTGTGCACACTGCTTTCCCAGTCATGAACAGGCAAACTAAATGTGCTGTGAGTTATTACCAAGCATACACATTGGTTATACAGATGAGGACCGTAGAAGTAAAACAGGAACGAGCTGGACCCGAGTTCACCAACTGACATCTTCATTTTAGCGTCAGTCCACCCTTGCTCTCGGAAGCGACTGACCACACATACCAGGTCAATGCATTTTCTCTTCGTGTGAAAGGGTTTCACTTGTACGAGTTTTCCTTGCAGACGCCTTGGTGTTTAACCTAGTGTATCCCAACTCTCCCTTCCTGACTGTCCTTCTTACCGACACAAATCACCATCCCACTGTGCTAGGAATTTAGAGGAACCTTTCCAGGTTTCCAGAATTAACAGACTCCATTTTCCTCACTTGCACCTGCACCTGTTATTACTCATCAGGTCACAAAAGAAGAAATAAGTGAAATCATTTTTAAAAAGTCAACCAAGGGCTGGGGATTTAGCTCAAGTGGTACCGCGCCAACCTTTGGATACACAATGGGCCCGGGTTCAACCCCTGGTACTTTAAAAATAAAAAATAAATAAAATGTCACCCCAAAACAAGGAGGATGGGGGGGGACCAGATTTTGAATCCTTCACTATGGAGAACAAGCTTGCGAAGGGGTTTGAATTCACTCCTGTCTCCTTGGGTCCTGTGTGCCTTGAGACCTGACAGTCCGAAGCCCAGCCCTGAGCCTCCTCCGAGACCACGTATCAATGGTTAATGAACACACGCCGATTTGAGGCCCGGGCCAGGGTGAGAAGCGACACTTGATCTTTTGAGTGAAACGCGGGTAACAGCTCAGTGTGCCCTCTAAAAGCTTTCCGTGGCCTCTGCTGCTGCCAGCCTCCTACCTATCACCAGGCACCAAAAGCTTCAAATTACAGCAGCTAATTGTACAAAAACGGAAATGCATCCTTCTAATGGAGTGGGACATTAACGCTGAGGTTTTTTTCCCTTCCTTTGCTGAAGCAAAACAAAAACACAGATGAAGGTTGTGGTGCAGAAAAGTGAATAAGCTCATTTGAGCATCACGAAGTAGATTGAGGCTAAAATCTGAGGTATCTCGGATGCTGGGGACACATATTGAAAGGAGAACAACCTAAATTGGCAGCTGACAAATTATCCCAGAGACAACCCGCCAAATCCCTTGCTCGGTGTAAGTTAACAGTACAATTTGCCTCCACTTCACGGATAAGTTCCTTTGTACCTAAGATAGTTTCATCGATAGCTGGGTTTTATGACACTTTTATAACTGTGCCATCTATATTGGCCCCAAGAATAAATAGAGCAGAATAATATATAGCATCAAAATAAAGATTCACTGTGAAACGGTCTAATCAGTTGGGACTCACAATATGGCCAACAGGATGTACTTTCCGTGAGCACTGCATATAGCTCCAGTCAATTTCTTGGGGACTAATACAGTTTGTATTAAAAGCACATTTGCAGTTGACTCAAAGAAAGAAGACCCTTGTTACATCAACCTAATTTATATAAAGACATCCAATTAAAAATGTCCATGGGGTAATTTAATCTTTTTATTAAATTGCCCTGAAGAAAAAAAGCAATATGACCATAAGGTTATTGAGTCACTAAAATTCAAAGGAGAGTGAGAAAAATTGTATTCGTGCCATTTAAAAAACAATCTGAGATTAAGATCATGGGTGATTTCCTTCTGAAAATGAATCACCATGTATGAGGCTGATGTGTTTTAAACTCCTCCTCCAAGGGGAGAATTTGCGAGGGTCTTAAAGAGGCAGCACTGTGATGGGGGGGGACAGGGAGAAAGGGGAAAGGGAAGAAGACAGTCATGGAAGCTGGCGTTTGTTAAATTTTAAACAGCAACACACCACTGAGTTCAGGAGAAAGGAAAAAAGAGCACTGTAGAAGTATGCAAACCGCCTAATTAGTTTTATATTTATGGTACTGAGGATTGAACTCAGGGCCTCATTCGTGCCAGGCAAGGACTCTACCACGGAGCTACAGCCCCAGCCTTCAAACTGCCTAATTACAAGCTCAATTCCAACCTTACTGTTTCTGATAGTTCTCAGTCACCTTCTATGACATAAGCAGACTGTTGACATTTAGTGCACAGCCCATCTCTATTAATCACTAACTGCAGAACCTTAGATTACACACCCCATGAGTGAAAAATATCATGGAAAATATACCAAATCCATGCCTAAACATGCTGCCGGCTCAAGGACCACGAAGTATATCTTCGGAAAAACTCTGTTCCTTTAAAACATATATTGCAGAATTATCACCAACTCCACTCTAACTCTGCATTCTGCACTTACTTGCTGTATAATTTTGGATCTTGTTTGATTCTCTACCACTGTTTTCCCATCTGCAAAAAGCCAAATGGTAGTTTTTCCAGCTTACAGAGTTGTTTGGAAGCTTAAATCATACCACACAACTGTTCTGAACACAGTACCTAAATAGTTGCTCTAGAAAGAGAATGCAAAGACATGGACCTCTAGGCCAGGCCAGGGATTTAGCTTACGTGGTACCGCACCTACCTTGGAAACACAGTGGCCCAACTTCTATTCCTGGTACCAGGAATTAAAAAAAAAAAAAAAAGAACTTTAAAAGCTGGAACGTAGAACTTCAACCAAAAGCCAAAGGGTGCTGTGTGCCTGCTCTTGTCCCGTATGGGTGTGTGGATCTGCACACAAGTACACATACCGGGGTTCGCTCAATTTCCTGCCAAGACTTGCACAAGAGGCGTACTGCTCCCTCCTTTTCCATACCGAAGTAAAATGGTGGTTACCGAACAGACACACATGCTGTGTAAGCAACGAAAAGAAGAGAGAAGTATCAGCCTCTGGGAGTCTCAGGGCAGATTTCCCTGAGGAACAGATCCAAACTGAGCCCCTCGGCTTAAATAGGAAATCATCCATCGGATACTCCAGACAGAGGAGACGGAACAGTGCGCACACAGGTGTGGAGGCACAGAGGGCAGGCAGTGTGCGGCCGCACGTCAGCAGAGCACGCGGGCACGCCGAAGCAGAGGGCCCCCACCAGGTACGGGGCGCACGAGGAAGTCAGCCCGAATACAGCGAGAGGCTCTTAAAGGGCAGTACGTGAGTGAGCGTGGCTTTTAAGGAAAGGTTTTGGCTGAGGAGGAAGAACCTGAAGAAAACAGAACAGAAAGTTAGTTTAGATAAATATTTGGGGAAAGTCTGTGCAAAGGTCATCCGCGCCAGAGGAGCGGCAGAGGCATGACCTTGGGGCAGAGGTGCAAGCCGGAAGCTGGGAAATATGCAGGGAAACCCTTGCAAAGGGACAACTCAGGGTCGAGTGTCTATCTGCTGCGGTCGGCCTGGTGGGGCATCGCTACATTCTCAGCGCTCAGGCTGAGGCGAGGCGAGTTCGAGCTTACAAGATAAACACGGCTGTGGATGTGCTTCCGTGCAACTCCCAGTGCCGTGTACAAAACACTCTACCTCCTCTCTTGGCCGCCAGTGCCAGCACACTACTGCAGGAGCTGAGCCCGGGGCGCAGAGTGCGCAGGGGTGTGGCCTTTCCCTTCCCGGCTGGCTGTTCCTCCTCTTGCTTCTTAGCAATGGCCCTTCCCTCAGGACTCTTCTGCAGGTTGTCTGTGGAACTCTAAATGTGAGGCTCATCTGGTGCTGAGGGTCTACTGAGCTTCCTCTGTAGAGGCCCATTATGTCCACATAATCTTCCAACACGCCGTGTTACCATGTGCTTCCTACAACAGCGGGTGGTATCTTTAATTCTCAGGGCCCCAGGGCAGTAAGAAAGGAAGGACTGCTGTCACTTCCTGAACTTAGCAGGGTGAGCCTGTGATTACTGAGACCCCATCTTGAAATAGGAAGAGAAGGAACAGACAGATACAAATATGGAAAGGGGGTAAGTTTTTTTAACTGACACACCATAAATATGTACAGATGTACACACCATCTGTACATATTTACGGGGTATAATACAATATTTCCATATACTGTATGCAACCTGCAATGACCAGATCATGGTAACTAGCACATCTGTTATGTCACACATTTACATTTCTCTGTGTTAAGAACATTTAATTTCTCTTTACTAGCCATTCTGAAATATTCAATTACCTGCTCTGAGCCACAGTTATCCCAGTGACTGAAAACCTTAGGAGTTAGTGTCTCCACCAGTGACTGCACCACCATACCCATTAACCATCCTTTCTCCATCTTTCTTCCCCCTGATAATCAGTGCTCTACTCTCCGGGGAATAGATAACTGGCTGATACTGACCAACACAGAAATGAAGGCCAAAAAAGGAATAAAGGATGATTCACAGGTATGTCCCTTTAGTGAGAGACTTAAGTTTATGGAGAAAGATCCTGACTTCCGCTTGTTAAAGTCAAGGGGTCTATGATCCATAGAAGTCATGGTTCCTAGTGGGTAGCTGCACAGATACACTTGGATCAAGATTAGAGAGAAGCCTTTGAGAACAAAACAGTGTTTGATGACAGGTAAATGACTGAGGGACTGGAAGCTATTAAGCAGAACCCAGGGAAATGTTATGAATAAGCCTTCTAAATCCTGATCGTGGTGGTGGACAAACAACTGCATACAAATGGGAGAGCCTGAAATGAGTGAATGGTCATTTCCTACCATGTGTAAAATCAGTATGAAGTTTTAAATCCTAAGTATGTTACTAAGAGTTGAAAGCATGAAATGGACCCTATACAAGAGAAGTGAGAGGGCCGGAGGGTTAGCTCAGCAGTTCCGGCACCTGCCTCGCAAGCGCAAGGTCCTGAGTTCAATCCCCAGTGACCACATACAATGTTGGGCATGGAGACTCACGCCCACCAGCAATCAATACCACATACCACTGTGCCGGGCATGGTGGCTCATGCCTGTCATCCCAGCACTCAGGAGGCAGAGACAGGAGGATTGCTGAGTTCAAGGCTTGCCTGGGCTACATAGTGAGCTGAAGGCCAGCCTGAACTACAAAGTGAGACCCTGTCTCAAAAAAAAAAAAAAAAAAAAAGAGAAGTGAGAGTGGCCACAGACTGACAGGAGGAAGGACAGAGCTGGAAGTATCTACAAGGGTAGGAGACACAAAGTGGCCGAGTAGCTAGACAGTGCTCAGCAGGACATAAGAGCACCCTTTGTGCTTGGTTTTATATGAAGGAACTGGGTTCACAGTGAGGTGAAGGAGTGCCAAAGGCAAAACACACACACAAGCCAGGGCGCCCAGGTCCAAGACGCTGCCGTCCTGCACTGTTTCAGCAGAGGGAGGCAGTGTCATGACACCCGACACCACAAAGAAACAGTTGAGCCTCTTGTCCGTGGTCCCTGCTTTCTGTGGACAGTGCTTACAAAATAGTCATGTGACCCGAGGAATTTGTAAGTGGCTTTAGGAGGAAGAAGAGAGGTACTTCCGGCTTCCACCAGCTGGGATTTTGGAAGCCAAAAGACATGCAGTCTGCACCCTGAGGCTTGGGAGGAGAGAACCACTTCACCGGCACACGTAAATACCGACAGAGCAGGCATTTCCGCTCTGTGATGCTACATCTCTACACACTGCAAAGGAACTATCAAAAACCAAATAAGTGAATGTTTGCATCCCAGCAAATATTAAGAGGAAGTGTGCAGCAGCTCTTTAACAATTTGCCAAGCCAACTGCCATATTTAAATTTTTACTTTTTGTAAATGAAATCACATAAGTGTACTTATGTGGATTTCTAAGTATACTTATAATGAGGAAGGAGAAGGAAAAGTTAACTTCATCTGTGAATATCTAACAGATGGAACTAGAAATATCTAGGGGAGAGGAAACAGAGACAAATATGGTTGTCATGGTTTCTTCGAGGTGCAGTAAACACAGGGACCCAAATGGACAATAAACCCCCCACTGGGAAAAGCCACATGTCACTCGTTCCTTTCTTAGCTAATTGCCAAGCTCACTTTGAATGTCTGGAGTCAGCGGGAGATGAGAGAGAACAGATACTGTCACTCGCCCCCGGTTATTCTCAAATTAGATTTGCCCTGGGCCATCCTGTCCTCCTACAAAGCCACCATCAAATAACTAATGACTGTCTCCGATTAATCAATTTTCCCAGCAGGTAGGGGCCGGAGGGAAGGAGCCACATGTAAATAGGAGCGAAGCTGGGCACAGTTTGCCAGAGCGAGCTCTCGGCGTCGCTGGGAAGCAGCGAGCCACAGCAGAACACTGCAGAGGTCTGCGCCCCCTGGGGGCTCACTGCGCAGCATCACCCGGTTCACCCAACCGCGGACCACCGTGTTCAGGTCGTAGGTGCCCAGCACGAAGCGTGGCACTCCGGCATCGTCGAAGGTTCCCCATAATTCGTGGGGGTGGTTAGAAAAGCAGGGAAGGGCAGGATCAGGGAAGAGGGGGTTCCCTCCTAGCAGCTTCTCGGGGAGTAAAACTGAAGCCCAGAGCAGTGAGGACCGCGCCTAAACGATGTCAACAGGCAAATGCTGGAAACGTTGTTTGGCTGAACTCGCATGTTTTGTCTGGAGGTTCGGACCGAGTTGACACAGGCTAAGGCTTTTCCAAGGTCATCTCAGAGGCTGCCAGCGCTGAGCTCACCGTTTAAACGCCCGGGTTCTACAGCAGTCCATTTCCTGCGGACCGCCCACACAGACGCCTCCAGCCCAGCAAGCCTGGGGCCTGTTCTCCCTGTTTTCGGTGCCCTCCAGGAGTGACCCTCCAGGCCGCTAATGGATGTGCAGCTTCGGCTGAGGCTGTGGGAAGAGGCCAGAGGGAGTGTGCTTGTGTCGATCAGATACTGGTGCTGCCGTGAGGGGCGGTGAGATGGGGACACCAGGGCCCCGCCTGAGCCAGCTGCGCAGGGAGGGAGGTGGCATCACCTTGGCTCAGTTACGTGTCTTTGGGAGCCAATAAGCTACCGTGAAACTTTCAGGCAAAAGTTTCAAACTCTCGCGGGAGTCTGTCCCCAAAGCCCAGTGCTTTGCAACATCTTATTTCCTGTTTGGGGATTTCCCGAAACTGAAACGCAGACTTTGGCCTCTGCAAAGAACCCACAGAAGACTCTTCCTCCGGAAGCTTGACTGTACATCGGCCTCCCTGCTCTCTCTGCCTCGCCCTCAGGACACTACATTGTAGCTCCGCACAAGCTACTTTTTAAACTCATTTTCCTAATTGCCCACAGGTGTTTCCTCCCTGTATGATCACTCCCCACTTCTTCAGAACTTGAAAACCTCTTAGTAAAACAAAGATCTCTGATTTATGATGGTTTAATTTAACGATTTTTCAACTTTGAGATGGTGTGAAGTACATACTGAGTGGAAAGTGTACTTCTGATTTTGAATTTCATTGTCTTCTCACAGCACAGATACGGAGAATGGGTCTCCTCGGGAGGCTGGGGGTGGGGGCTGCAGCTCCCAGGACCCCCACGGCCGAGAGGGGAGCAACAGAGACGGATAGCGCGCTGTGCTCTTAGGCTCGGAGATTCAGGAGTTTAGGGTGTAAAATGCACCCTCAACTTACAAAGTTTGAACTTAGGATGAGGTTATGTAACCACATCTTAGGGCAAGGTGCATCCGTATAATAAATTTTAAATGGAGGCACTGGTTTTTTAAAGGGTGGGGAAAATGTGAATTCTGGAGAGTCATGTAAGGTTTCTCCAGAGAAAAACAGGAGCTGAAACAGATCAAGGTACAGATGAAGTGCCTCATGACAGGAACCGGCTCCTGGGTAAGCGAGGGCCAGAAGCCCCCCGTCTGCCGTCCCCATGCCGGGGACCGAGGGGGCTGTGGGTAGAATTCCAGGTCTAGCTGGCCTGAGGAGGTCGGGGTGGCCGTGTGCGAGGGTTCCCAGTCGCAGGCCGAGGGCCTAAGAATCAGAAGCTGCAGAGTACACAGGCAGGAAAAGATGTCTGCTCCGATTCAAAAACAACAATTCACATGTTCTTGCCGTCCTATTCCATTAGGCCTCGACCGACTGGACGCCGCCGCCCCCACGGCTGACGGTACACGGACTCAAGCGCTGACCTCATCACAAACACGGACACGTCATATACACGGAGCAGCTTCTCGGGTATCCCTCCGCTACTCAAGGCTTTGTCAGTTGTGTAGTCCTGGACACACTGTGTAACTATGCACATCATCTTGGTCAACAAAGTGCTTTTAAAATGACCTTTCATCTTCGCTATCTCAAAAATGTTTTCAATCATCCTGATAGAGAATGTCAGAGATTATTAGTTACTGGTTTTTTGCCTTATTAAGAGAAAACAGAGAAAAATAAATAGTGCATTGGGAAGGTCTCTTCTTTACCACCATTACTGTCTTGCTATCATGTGTACAGTTTTCTGTTTATATAGAACTCCATACTTTTTTCTTATTCAACTTTTTCTTTTCTTTTTTTTTTTTTGGTGGTACCAGATATCAAACTTGGGCCCTTGTGCCTCCAAGGTAGGTGCAGTACCCCGTGAGCTAAATCCCTGGCCCTCAACTTCTTTTTATACTACTATTTTCCTCCTTCATCTCATTCTCTCAACCTCAGACATGCATCGTGCAGGCACGAACTCCAGGACATAAAACTAACCATCGTGTAGACCTGCATGGCAGCCGTGCGTCAGCACTCCGGACTCCTTCCCAGTCTCCAGCTGGGGCCGCGTCCCTCCCACAGGTGGTCTCCGTCAGTCTCTTTCGCTCCCTGGAGGTGTTACAATAATTCTCAGGGGAGAAAGACCCCACAAATCTAACTGTGATGGCTGAATGTGGTATTCCATTGAACTTGAGCAAGAACTGCAGGGTAAATCGTGGGTATCTGTGGGTGACTGACATGATCTAGCAAACTGAGGAGGGAAAAATCACCCCACATGTGGGTGGCAGCCAATATAGCCTGGATGGATAAAAAGAGTAAGAAAAAGGAAGTCTTCCCCTTTATCTGCAGGAGCTCAAGTCATCACCATTGGACCTGGAGACTGGTCTCCTGCTCCTTCGGGCTACTAAAGACCCTTCAGTCCCTCCAGAGTCTGAGGTGAGCTTCCAGACTTGCTACCTTTGACTGCTACTGATCTTCTGGCTGTCCAAAACAGGTCAGCAGATGGCCACTAGACTCTTACAATTCTGATTCTGCAAGCCCACCTCATAAATCTCTTGTATAATCATACATGTATTGAACCCTCTGGTGAGCACTAACTTGTACACTCACTAATCATAACAACCAGATAAAACTAGGTGTGGGATATTGTATAAGACAGACGATTTTGACTTTTCAAAAGTGTGAGGATCACAAAAGACTCAAAGCAAAGCAAAACAAAAACAGAGTAACTGCTCCAGATTAAAAGAGATTATATATATGTATATATAAATACAATGCATGATCTTTAATTGGATCTTGGACCAGCAAAGCCAAGAAAAAGCTGATATCATCTAGGGCAGAAAATATACATTATTAGATAATATTATGTCAGTGCTGTATTTCTTGGGTGTAATAATGGTTTTGCAGTTATTTAGAACTACTATGGCTTGAACGCTTATGTCCCCCAAAGTTCATGAAGTGTTTGGTGAAAGAGCTATCCTTTCTAAGGACAAAATATTACTCACTGCCTCTAGAAGGACGGGGCCCAGTGCCTCCATCACTGTAGGTGAAGGGACCACTCGAGGCTCCTGACACAGCAATATCATCTTCACACAGGACATGTGGCACTTTCTACTGCTGGAAAAAGAAGGTTCTGGTCAATCTTACATGATAGCTTCACACAGACACACACACACAAGTTCAGTTCAACCACCATGGTTGAATTTGGCTTTATATTACAAATTCATGGATAAGAAAAACTATATACCTCTGAAGGTAACTGTGACATTTCAGTGTCACTAGGATCACATCTAGCAAGTGCCCAGTACATGACACTGTTATGAAACACCAACCAGCATTCCCTTCTCCAAGTACCCAGTCCTCAAACATTGCTGCTGCCCACTGGTTCCAAAATTCTCTGTGCTCCCGATACCCTCTAAAGCATGGGGTGCTTCATTCCTCATCTTTCTATTGTCTTAATTGAATTAACAGCCCCCCCTTTTACTCTCAAAAAATACCTGAATTTGGGTGATAAACTGCAAGATCATTTGGTCTATTATCACAGTCAAAACATATCCTGTTAAAAGGCAGGAAGGTCTGTGATCTTTCTTAGTAGTAGTTACAAAAATGTGTTTCCACAACCCAAATGCCCATCAGCTGCAGACTAGATACAGAAGATGTGGTTTTTTAATAAAATGGAGTATTACTCTGCCATAAAGAATGACACGATTCATTATGTGCAAATGGACACACCTGGAAGACACACTAATAAGTGAAATAAATAGATCACAGATATGCAAGTACCAGATCTTTTCTTTGGTATGGGAATCTATAGATGTAAATAAGTTCTAGAATGTATGATAGTTTTTGTAAAAGAGGAAATATCCAAAGGGAATTTGGTGTGGGAATATAATGAGGGGAAAGAATATATATAATTCCAAAAGAAAATAAAAGAGCATGTATGTAAGGGGGAGGAGCGAGTGGGTAGGGATGTGGGTAAAAGTGAGAATTAACTTGTGGCATATACTGGTACAAATTCACCAACGTTGTGTGTGATTGTGAGCTATATATAAAATATACCAATAAAGAATTCAATTTAAGGGCTGGAGATTTAGCTCAGTGGTTCCGGCGCCTGCCTCACAAGTACAAGGTCCTGAGTTCGATCCCTTGTAACCACATACAATGCTGGGCATGGTGACTCATGCCCACCAGCAATCGATACCACATACCACAGTGCCGGGTGTGGTGGCTCACCCCTGTAATCCCAGCACTCAGGAGGCAGAGACAGGAGGATTGCTGAGTTCGAGGCTTGCCTGGGCTCCATAGTGAGCTCAGGGCCAGCCTGAACTGCAAAGCGAGACTGTCTCAAAAAAAAAAAAAAAATCCAATTAAAAAAAAAAACATGTGTTTCCAACAGCCTCTCGAAAGCTAATGCAAAAATAAACACACAGCTAGCACAGTGTTGCCTGTCTATGTTCCCAGCTACTTACGAGGCTGAAACAGGAAAATGACGAATTTGAGGCCATCCTGGGCAACTGTGCAGAAACCTGACTCTGTAAGATTAAAAACTAAAGGCTGGGGCACAGTTCCACGGTAGTGACTTGCCTCGGATGTGTGAGGTCCTAGGTTCAACCCACAGTATCACACGCTATCAATCAATCGATCACTAAATAAAATACACATACAAGTGTGGAGTGGGGGTGCAACAGAAGGCATGGTTCATTTCACTGTTCCTGTTCTCACTTCCAGGGTAACCCCATGCTGAAGTTGGAAGTACTTTAGACCATGAAAATGGAGGAAGCAGCTGGGATTAGACCTCAGTCCTTAAAGATGCTCAGCTAAGGTCCACATTCTCTTAGACCAGTAGATTATTTCAAAGACAAATGACTTTTCTTGTTCATGGTGTCTGAACTGTTAAATAGTGATTTAATGCAACTTGTAAGACGGAACCCTTCACCTTTTTGAGGCCCTGTGACCCCCTCAGCCCCGTCTCTCTACTTACAGCTCACACAGCAGAACCTCTTGTCCCACTGGACCCCCCTTACGGTTTCCCTGCCCCAAGAAAGAGCTCTTACTCCTGTGAGAGATCACTCAGTGTTGACAGAAGAAACGCCCCTTCTGCTGTACAACAGGTAAAAGCACTGAGGTCAAGAAGAAAAAGAACAGAAAGAGAATCCACTTCTCCATCTGCCAACCCACCTCAGATTTGAATTTTTAGTCCTCACAGCACATCCTGCGACTCATCGGCCCATTTAACATCCTCTACAAGCACAATCCATTTAGATCACATTACACCCTTCAGATGGGGCAGTAGAGAGTCAGGAAGTAAGTTGTATCTTGGGAGGGTATTAGAAAATAAAGCAGTAAAAGCTTTCATGAAGTGCTTTATATTTTGCTAAAGTACTTTAATTTTCATCCCTACCAGAAGTAGAAGCTCTACAAAAATGAGTTTTGATAGTTACATTCGCTTCTTGACCTACAAAAAAATTCCTGGCACATAGTAAATGCTCAATAAAAATCATTTAAAATATTTATCAATTCTACGCTGCTTGACCCAAAATGATGATCACTCCTTTGATACACTTTTAGTTTTTTTTAAGTTTTCTTATTCCTAAAGTCATGTTTTCCTTGCTTCCAATTAAAACACTAAAAGGCTTCTTTTCCACATTGATAGTTCAGATTATCACCTTTTTTACCCCAATTTTCAAGTAATCAATATTAATACCATTAAAAAGCTTTCATAAATGGAAATTTTCACTTAAAAATACATATTTAATTTTGAAAATTCTCTTTCCAATATATAACACTATCTCTTCCTTAAAAATATAAAAACAAACATAGAAAAATCTGTCATCATTGCTTTTATTCAGTGTCAAAAATGGCACCTGTCAATATTACCACAGTCTCTTCAGGAGAGTCTGAATATTAGGAAGTCGTCTAGCTCAAAACGGCATGTATTAGTTTTCTAAAATTTCAATTTTCACTAGGAACAAATTCTATGCATCTTTTAAAGTGTTAGACTCACTTTGCTTTTGTGGAAACTACTGACAAAACTCCAAGACTGAACAAACATAGTTTGCCAGATGTTTTTCTAAGTAAAACTGACATTCCCTGAAAAACATGACTACTTCAGCTCACAAACACACAGATTATTCCCTCCAGAGTGCCGTATACTTTGGTATAGAGTAGAAATATTTTGGATGTAATATCACCAATCTTGTCACACAGGTTTAAGAAAAATTGTACTCAAGGGCCAGAGATATAGCTCAGTGGTTCTGGCACCTGCCTTGCAAGCGCAAGGTCCTGAGTTCGATCCCCGGTAACCACATACAATGCTGGGCATGGAGACTCACACCCACCAGCAATCAATACCACATGCCACAGTGCTGGGCGTGGTGGCTCATGCCTGTAATCCCAGCACTCGGGAGGCAGAGGCAGAAGGATTGCTGAGTTTGAGGCTTGCTGGGCTACACAGTGAGCTCAGGGCCAGCCTGAACTACAAAGTGAGACCCTGTCTCAAAAAAAAAAAAAAAAATGTACTCAAAGGTCAGGGTTTTAGAAATTAATCATTTTTATTGTTTCATCAAGGCACTTTTACATAAAATTGGATTTTTATCCCCGTAAGTAGACTTATCAAATAAGTTTACTCAATTTATTATGAGTTTATGTAATTTATTAGGTTCATTCCAAAGGCTCTCGAGAAAAAGGCCTCCCTGAAACACATTAATATCATTCCATACCTACCATGATAATCCTTACATTTCTTTCTCTAAAAGTTAAAGTGTTCATGATAGGAACATTCTGAATATTTGTAGTCTATCTGGGTGGTTGTACAATCTCCTCCAGTTAGTGGGTTCAAAGATGAGGTAGCATTTCAATGATAAATACAGAGCAATCGGGGGCTTACTGCTCAAATGCCCTGGAGGCATTAATCAATGTCTAACTGACTCACTTGAGAAACTTGGGAAATGACCGCTGAACTGCTTACCTCACTGTTCAAAAGGGCAAGGAGGGCTGATCAGGAGAAAGCCCTAGAGACGGAAGCCCTTTTGCGGATCAATCGGCGAGATCCGATCTGCAGGCATTGCCGCCCCTCCGACTCACCAAGGGCCTGACTGTCACAGAAGGAGATAAAAATCCCAGAACCACCTCCGTCCTCCCACACCTCTGTCTCTTCCTCTTCCCTTTAACAGGCCACACCACCAAACCACTGCAGTTGTGAATTTGGCAGGTTAGAGCCTAGGAAATTAGGACTTCATTTTGCAGCCATAGCAGTCATAAAGTTAGCATGTAAGAGTAAACTACTACACCCTCCTCTGGTTTTGCATCTGTATCCTACAGAGAGCTGGATGGGGCTGTTTCCTCGTGGTCACTAATCAGATTTCTCTTCTTCCTCCTTCTATTGATCTTCTGATAATGAGCAAGCAAGGTCAGGAGTTCCAGTTCCAGTCATTTTTCTCTCCTCTTTGCTGGGGCAGCACATTGAACAGTCCCAAGAATCCAAACAGGGAGATGGGACAGCAGCAAAGATCCTCCTCAGAACCTCAGAGGTCTGAACCATATGCTCAAATCCAGCTTTCACGGAGACGAAGGCCTGAGTTCCATTCATGCTGGCACAGCTGCCTAAAGAGGGTGTTTCGGTGTCATCATCCCGCCAGCAGGGCTGTACGGAAGCCCCTTAACAAGTCCTGTGGAGAGTCATGTGGGCCTCCCTCGGTTTCTGGCTTTAATCACACCGTAAGAACACAAAGCACTGCCCAGAACCTTTCACGCTTTTCCCCCATGTCTTATTCACATCAGCCAGGGTGCCCAGCACAATGCCTACTTCATAGCACTCCATAAGCAGGTATCAAGTAACTAGTAAAGAGCAGAGCGGTACTGCCCTGGTACTACTATTAATCATTCGCTTTTCTGGACAAATCTTAAAGTCTTCAAAAACAAAAGGGTAATGGCTGCAGACAGCAGTATCCACCACAGCATTTAGTGAACCAAGTATGAACATTAACCTATTAATCAATTAATACCTCCCAGGGATATTGGAAATTACAGTGGATATTAGAACAATCATTTTACAGATAAGAAAATGGAAGTTAGAAAGCCCAAAGAACTTGAGCAAGATAATGGCAGAACTTGGTAAACTGGTGACTATGAATACGTTTTTTTACTCACAAGTCACAGTTCATAATTCTATATTCCCCGTGAGTTTCTCAAGAATTTTTAAGTTTCTGTAACCAGAAGAAAGCAAAATATTATGTTAATGGAAATGTATTGTAAAGATGTTATGAAAACAAAAATTAAAAGATAACATTTCCAAAAGAAGGGTGAGGATATTGTTTATACAATATTCAAGGTTGCAAAGTTCCCTGAGACGTAAACCGATCAGCGTGTTTGTGGTCTGTGAACTTCCACACTGTGTACTTTGGAGAAGACACCAAGGAAGGCCGAACTCCCGTGGGGCTGGGTGCAGCTGCCACAGGATCATCAACACTAGGCACGGAAAACCAACTCCGCACCGGTGTCTATGCTGCGAGCTTGTGTCCCTGCCCCCAAGTCGGACCCAACAGGATGGCAACGGGAGGCAGGGCCTTTGGGAGGTGAGGTCATGGGTGTGGGGTCCTCACAAATGTGATCAGTGTCTTGATTTGTTTAAAAAAGCAGTTTTCCCTCATCCACTCTGCCACGTGAAGACACAGCATGAGGACAGCCATTGAGGAGTCATACGGATGTCTCCACAGGATACCAACATGCCAGCACCTTGACTTTGTATTTCCCAGCTCCCAGAACTGTGAAAAATAAATTTTTGCTGCTTACAACTGAGCACGTTTATGGGATTGTACTATAGCAACCCAGATAGACTAAGCCAGAAACTGGTATCATGACTCATGTGCTACTATCAAAAAATAACTTAAAATATGGATACACACTGGGAATCAGGCAAAGCATAGACATTAGATGGTTAGGAGCCACGTTCTAGAAAAAGCCTATGTTACCAGGAGTGGTTAAGGGAAATTCTGGGGAGGACTCAGAAAGAAAAGTGGGGAGCCGGAGGGAAAGCCCAGGCTTCTCAGAGGACACCTCATGCCTTTGCTAATACAAAACACCTGACACCTGCAACCCAAAGAAGGAGAGATTTACTGGGTTCACAGGTGTGGGGGAATTCGGGCCACACTGGCTGGCTCCCGGGCAGGATGGCGTGCTGAAAGGGCATGGCAGAAGAAAAGCAGCCCGGAAGCGGAGAAAGAAGGGAGGAGCTGGGAAAAGAAGATGACCATCCAGATCACAACCCCTGTCACCACTTCTCCAGCCAGGCCCTACCTCCTAGCACTTAAGTTCCGAACTCACCAGTGAATTAACTGATTTGTACAGCAACCCTGTTAACCAAACACCTTTCCAAAGCCCCATCTCTCAACACAAATGACTTTGGGGGACATTTTAGACCTAAACCATAACACCTCAGCAATCCTGAACAGAACATTTCTGGGAATATGCATGCTCAAGCCCATCTGGTCAAGTCTCCAGTAACAATGCAGAATATGTTATTGGAAGGTGAGGTGAAAGAGATGCTATTAAAGTTACAAAGAACTTGACGGTAGAACTTCTGAGGGATGAAACTGGATATTTAGCTGAAGCTATTTATAAGCAAAGTGTTGAAGGTGCAATTTTGGCTCCTCCCAGCTACACATAGCGTGAGAAAAGAGAAGCAACTTAAAAAGAAAATTGTTACACACAAAAAGCAATTTAAACACACATAATAGTGGGCCAGAGATTTAGCTCAGTGGTCCCTGGTTCAATCAGGTAACCACATACAACAATACCAGGAATGCTAGCTCACACCTGTAATCCCAGCACTCGGGAGGCAGAGGCAGGAGGATTGCTGAGTTCGAGGCTTGCCTGGGCTACATAGTGAGCTCAGGGCCAGCCTGAACTACAAAGTGAGACCCTCTGTCTAAAAAAAAAGTGTGTGTGTGTGTGTGTGTGTGTGTGTGTGTGTGTAGCTTCTGCCTATGCCATCAAGAAAAAAAATGAGAACACTCTGGGTTTCCCCAAGTAAGCTTTTGAAGACAGAGTAGGGCCATCCTTCTGAAAGAATCCATGAGCCGTTCTTCAGAAGATGGAACAAGACTCTGAACGTGATAGAGAGATCATCAGAACTGCTACTCCCAGCACACATGCAGGGCCCAGGAACGAGGAGGAAGGAGTTGAGCGGTTTCCAAGGAGGGTTCCTCTGGGCCCTGCTGGACTTGGCCCCGCGGCCCTCAGCCCCTGCTAGGCAGCACCAGCCGTGTGGAGCAGCGCACCCCAGGGGGGCAGGCCGCAGTGTCCCCACGTCCCCGCAGTGTGCCCCCACCTCTACACGGACAACACAGGAGCGCAGGACCAGAGCCAGGAGCGAGAGCCCCAAGCAGAGAGAAGGGCTTTCCGTGCAGGGCGGACGTGCCACTGCCTCACCAAGCCACGGGGCTGGTGCTGCTACCTCAGGGTCCTGGAAGGGAGAGCATTGAGAGCCAACAGCGATTAGCAATCGCACTTACTGGGACATTTTCTTCTTCTTTCCCTGTCTCCCTTTGGAATGGCTACATCCATCCTCTGCTATCTCACTGTAATATCTAGGATACACACAACCAAGTTGGCTTCATAGCTTAAGAGCACTTTTCCTCCAGATGAAACACATCTTGAACTCACTCACATCTGATTTAGATGTCATTCAGATGAGACTTTGGATCAGAGACTTCAGTTGTTGCTAGAAGAGCCTAGTATGTTTGAAACTGCTTGGATGTGTAAGTATATATTACATGGGAGAAGGAAGGGGATTTTGGAAAGCTGAGAAGCAGAATGCTGCAGCTGAATTCTTTTGCTTCCCATAGTGACAGGTTAAAGTCTAATGGGACTAGGAGTTGAAGCCTTTGGAGAGTAGGAGGGTCATAAAGGCAGAAGCCTTGTGAATAGGATTAGTGCCTTCAGACGAGACACCAAGGGGCTCCCTTGTCGCTCCCGCCATGTGAAGACTCAGCACGACGCTCATACGTGAAGCAGAAAGCAGGCCATCACCAGACACCAAACCTGCCAACACTCATCTTGGACTTGTCAGCCTCCAAGTTTCTGCTGCTTATGAGCGACTGTATTCAAGACAAATGAGTTCTTCTCATGAATTGTCATCTTTAGCAGGAAAATGCCTTACCAGTGACAGTTTTTTTTTAAATGCATATTTTTTAAATGCATATTACATTAAGCATTTCAAGTATAGGTCTATGTTGTGTTTGGATTCATAAAATGCTCTAAGATACTGAACTGGTTCTCCTATAACTATATAAATATAATATAAATGGGGGTGCAAGAATGATACTCATTTTGGATTGTGTCTTTTATTTTTGAATAGTACACAGCACACTACATGCATCCACGTTGTTATGAATAATGAGAATACCCAAAGGATATTCTACTTACTAGAAATTAGTACTTAACAGTAAGAAATAAGACCATCAGTATTTAGGTTCTGAAATACTAGATTTGTTACATGGTTAAAATGTGTTGCCTCAAATTTCAAGTGAAGACTTTTAATTCCTGTTGGCCACCCCTGTCTCTAGTAGTTCTGTAAAGATTTCTGTCTACCCTGTGATACTGCTCTGAAAATTTACTCTTGAGAATAATCCCAGTGACACGTACTGAAGCAGGAAAGAAAGGGTCGCACTGCGCCAAGCTGTACACACTCACGGGTCCCTCCTCACGATGGCTTAGGGCAGCAGGTCACTGGCTCAACCACATCCCACTAGCAGAGACAGCGCGGGGCCAACAGACCTAGGCCACATGTACCAGAGTGTTCAAAAGTGTGGTCTCGGGCCAGAGATTTAGCTCAGTGGTTCCGGTGCCTGCCTCGCAAGTGCAAGGCCCTGAGTTCGATCCCAGTAACCACATATAATGCTGGACTGGTGACTCACACCCACCAACCATCAATGCCACAAACCACAGTGCCAGGCTTGGTGGCTCACGCCTGTAATCCCAACACTCGGGAGGCAGAGGCAGGAGGATTGCTGAGTTCAAGGCTTGCCTGGGCTACACGGTGAGCTGAGGGCCAGCCTGAACTGTAAAGCAAGACCCTGTCTCAAAAAAAAAAAAAAAAAAGTCTGGTCTCACTTGCAGATAAGAATCTTGCCAACATGAGGATGCACCTCTATCAGCAGCCATCAGAGGCAAAAAAGGCATCATCTTCGCCGTAAAAACCCACTGCAGAGCTGCACGTGCTGAGCCAAAAAGTCAAGTCTCAAGTCTGTGGGTACTCAAGAGTCCCAGCGAACCTTCCGTTTCCCTTCTTTGAAATACATACTATTTTAAAGTCCATGGAACTCCCTCTTTTCCACTCTCTTCCACCATACAATCTTGATGCTGTATTAAATAACTGACCATTTTGTTTCACTAAATTCAGTCATGGATATATGTTTCCAAAAAGTGGAGGCAGAATTTTATCTATGAACTCTTGATAAAGAACTACCATGGAAGAACACAACATGGAACATGAAGGCACAGGGCCTGCACAGTGCGTCCACATGGTGGCTATTTGTTTAAGGCACCTATGCCTTTAAAAAAAGAAAGCTACTATGATTATCTTCAACTATTAAAGAAGCTACTGAGTTGTCTTGTCACAGGCAGAAATGATCTGGTGGCTTTTCTCGGGATCTGCAGGAAGTAGCCCACTTCATTTAGTATACAATTTAAAACCTGGCCTTTAACAAACAACCCCCTTTCTAAGCTTTTCTACTTTTTTTTTTTTTCCTTCTTTAGTCTTTTTTTTTTTTTTTTGAGACAGGGTCTCGCTTTGTAGTTCAGGCAGGCTCTGAGCTCACTATGTAGCTCAGGCAAGCCTCGAACTCAGCAATCCTCCTGTCTCTGCCTTCCGAGTGCTGGGATTACAGGTGTGAGCCACCATGCCCGGCACTGTATGTCGCTACCAGGATCGAACTCAGGACCTTGCGCTTGCGAGGCAGGCGCTGAAACCACTGAGCTAAATCTCCAGCTCCTTTCCTTCTTTAGTCTTTCTTTTTTTTTTTGCTTTTTGAGACAGGGTCTCGCTTTGTAGTTTAGGCTGACCCTGAGCTCACTAAGGTGCCCAGGCAAGCCGCTGCGAACTCAGCAATCCTTCTGTCTCTGCCTCCCGAGTGCTGGGATGACAGGCGTGAGCCACCACACCCGGCACTGTGGTATGCGGTGTTGATTGTTGGTGGGCGTGTCTCCACGCCCAGCATTGTATGTGGTTACTGGGGATCGAACTCAGGACCTTGCGCTTGCGAGGCAGGCGCTGGAACCACTGAGCTAACCCTCCAGCCCCCCTTCTTTAGTCTTTTGAGACAGGGTCTTGCTTTGTAGTTCATGCTAGCCCTGAGCTCTTGGCAATCCTCCTGCCTCTGCCGGCAACCCCAGTGCTGGGATGACAGGTGTGAGCCACCACGCCTGGCTTTTCTACTCTGACTGTATCAGATAAAAGGGCAGGGAAAATAAGGGCCCTGCAACCCCAGTACTACCAGTACAATGCCTCCTCCTCCACAGAGGAACACGCCTCCCTTAGCACAATAAGTTGCTCTGAGCTTGTTCTGCCTATACTCTTAAATATCTTAAATTTTTTGATAAAAAATTAAAGTGGAGAAAATAGTATAAAAGTCTAGCCCCAACCATTGTTCTTTAGATGCAAAAACTAGGGCCCAGGGAAGTGAAGTCTTTTGTCTAAGATCACATTTAGTTAATGGCAGATCTGGGGTTGGGAGGAACCTAGTCACAGACACCCAGCAACATGGTCCTTCCGGGTCCCACAGAGTGTCTAGGGTTGGGCCACACTGTTCCCACGCTGGCTGCCACGGCCAGAGAGAGGGCTATGCAGGGAAGACACAGCCCGCGGCAGGCATGGCAGAGCCTGGCGGGCAACAGAAGGGTGTCTGGAGTCTCAGAAGCATTCTGAAAAGTCCCTTTCTTCCATGTCCGCTGGGTGCCTCTATGGCTTGTGCCTCTGCACAGAACACAAAGCCATGGCACATGGGGGCAACCGCTGTCATGCCACACAGAAGTCACCTCACCATGGCACAGAAAGGGAATGCGGGCCAGTGTTGTTTGTCTGTCTTTCACGGACTCCACTCAGTGGCCCCGGCCAGACGGCTGTACCTTCTCTGTGATACAACCAGAAACAACGCTCACAGAGTGGACGCCGTGGGCTGCCCTTTGCGATGGACCATGCACCATGCCGGAGGCAGATGAGCTTCGGCAGAACAAATGCCTGGGAGGTTCATTTCTCCTCTTCCATTCATCAAAACCTACAACTGGCCAGGCCCAATCAGACAAATATTATTACTCATCAACATAAGGGACGACCTACATTTCATTGATCCAGTTATGAGGAGACCAGTTATGAGGCTGCATGCTTGCAGTTCCGGGCTGAGGCAGGACTGTAAGTTCCAGCCCAGCCTACACAGCGAGACCATCTCCCAAAGCAAAACAAAACAGCACCCATGGAGGAATTCCATCTCTACACGACTTCCCACTTTGGAGGAGAGAGGGGGAGCAGGCCACCGGGCATAAGACAGACCAGTGCAGTCGCTGGGGCACAGAGAAGGCAGCATGCCTAAGTCCTCTTGACTGGTCACATAAGAGCATTACGCTAAAGAGGAGACAGCAGAAAAGCTGGACAGAGAAGCTTTTCTTACTTACATCCCTGGAGGCAAACAGACGGACTCCCTCACTGCCAAGTGCTAATGCACCTCATGTCCACGCTCAGCAGCGAGACGCTGGGCTTGGCAAACACCAATGTGCTGCTGACAGTGGGCTGAGGACCCAGATCCACAGCCAGATCTTCTGGCTCTGCTGCAGCAAGGAAAACACCCCGTGCGGCAGATGAATTTCCACAAAAGGCAGCAAGTACGTGAGTCTGCACAAGTAAACTGGAGATGACCAATGTCCATAAATAATATTCACCTTTTAGTATAAAAAATACAGAGGCAACCTGTCAGGATAATTCATATCTACTACTGGATATGGCTCATTAGGAAAACTGCAGCAATTAATTCTTATCGTCAAGGTAGTCAACAAAATAGCTCTTATTTTCAAATATTAAGGCAACCTAGAAAATAACCCTCATCCAGTCTGTGACACTTTCCTGCATTCTGAAATCAGTCTTTGAATACTAGCGCCCAAAACTCTTGAGCTGAAAAATTCTGGTTCCTATCGACCAGCCACCTTAGTGCCTGGGCTTCTTTGCTGGATTGTTGGAAGCTTCGTACCCACATCTCTCGCAAGGAGTTGCCACGGGGTACCCGAGGGCAGTGAGGACAACGAGAGGCTGAGAAGGCGAACATGGTGGGTTCCGGGCAGCTCAGGTGGGTCACGTCTGCCTCCCATCTCCTGGGGGGCAAGCCCTGCGTGGAGAGAAGGGAAGGAAAGAATTTAAAACACATGATGAGGAAGCCCAGTTCCCACATTTCCACTGTGCAGCAACAGAACCCAGCACATATTTTTCCTTAAGCAACTATCTTCCTTCCTGAAGTGTTGGAGAGAAAAGAACGTTATCTGCCACGCACTGGGACAGGGACCATCTCGATTCTTATGGCAATCAAATAACTACTACCTCGTATTATTTAGGTGGGAGCCACCATTCCAAGAGCTACAGACCCTGTCCCCAGCAAAGCTTAGTAGACCTAAGATGGAGCCTCATTCTCTCCAGAGCCTAACACTCCACACTTCCTCTTGTTCTGTTCATTGCTTATTGATTCATTTCTCCTTGTCCTGAATGGCACTGCCACTACTCTCCTCTCCAGAGGAAGCTTTTTTAATGTGTTTAATACAATATTTGGTACTTGACTATCTTTTTGCAAAATGTAGTCTCATTTTCTGGGAGATATTTTTTTAATTGACACATGTCCTATTCCATTTGCTAGTTTTTGACTAGATGTCCTTTGTACATCTGTCCATGTTGTCATTTGTGTATCTGATCCTCTTTTTACGTATCTCCACCGCACTGAGCTGTCCCCTATGCTAGGCTGTTTCCACTGGGCAGGAACGATAACAGGAACGGCCTCAGAAGGTGTCCATGCACACCTCGGCCGCTGTGAGCCCAACCTGCTGTCTCTCCTGGTTTACTTCCATGGTCGCCTGGCTAGTTCTCCTCAGTCTACCCTTGGCCCAGCACAGGCTCAGCTGCTCTCTGTATTCCAAGTTCCAATCTGTGCAATGGCCCAGAATTTGAGGTTTTATCCTCTACTAATTTTCTAAGGAAAAAAGAAAGATATTCCAGAATGGCAAACTAAACATATACACATCCAATTTTAATCCTTCAGGAAACACCATTAATGTGAGAATAAAAGGACGTTTTGCAAAAGATATAAACCTTTAAGAATTGAGAGAATGGAGGGTCGGAGGGTTAGCTCAGTGGTTCCGGCAACTGCCTTGCAAGCACAAGGTCCTGAGTTCCATCCCCGGTAACCACATACAATGCTGGGCATACAATGGTGGGTGTGGAGACTCATGCCCACCAGCAATCAATACCACATACCACAGTGCCAGGCGTGGTGGCTTACGCCTGTAATCCCAGCACTCGGGAGGCACAGACAGGAGGACTGCTGAGTTCCAGGCTTACCTGGGCTACATAGTGAGCTGAGGGCCAGCCTGAACTACAAAGCGAGACCCTGCCTCAAAAAAAAAAAGATATACCAGAGACTAGAGAAGTATTAGCTGAAATGAAAAAGTCAATGAAAGAGTTGAACGAGATAGCACAGAAATATTACATAAAGCAGAAGAAAAACAAGAAATGGAAAAAGCAAGTTGGGAGTAGTGACAAAAACCCATAATCCTAGCACTCAGGAGGAAAATCATGAGCGTGAGGCCTATATGGACTAGACAGCAAGTTCAAGGCCAGGCTGGAAAATATAGCAAGGCCCTGCCTCCAAAAAAGCAAGCGAAAAAAAGCATCCAACACCCCTCTCCCCCAGATCTATTCAACACTAGAGGACTACTCCTGAAGGTCCAAAGTGCAAATACTGAGAGTTCTATGGAAGAAAGCAGAAAAAAATCATTCACGGTTATAATTCAAAAATTTTCCCCAAATTGAAAACCTCAGTTTCAGACAGGAAGGACCCACTGAGGCCCCAGTATGATGAACACAGTCTCTCGCCAGAGTATATATTTTATGAAATTTCAGAACACCAAACAAGGGAAGAGATTCTACAACATCCCTGGTAGAAAAAGTCTAATTCGAGGATCAAAAGGTCAGGATGGCTTTAGATTTCCAGACAGCAACACTGGAAGAGAAAAGGCAAAACTGAGGTTCTTTCATTATTGGTACTTTTAGTAGGCAAAACTGTAAAGAAAAAGAAGGCATCAATAGCCTCAGAGCATCTCCTCCACTGCAAATTAAGTGGTGTTGGTAGTTTTGACAGGTGTCCCCTACTTGGCAGTCGTCTCTCAAGCGGGTAACGCCCACATTGGAAGGGAAGGGCCCTTCCTTTCAATGTGGGCTGGACTTAGGCACTTGGTAGAGAAGCGGTTAGCTTCACCCTGGAGAAGCCCAGCAGACACCACCTGAACCAGGGGACTACAGGTGCCAGCACAGTCGGGCTGCGGTCACACATTCCCTGAGAGACAGCACAGTGAGGATGTATTCGCTGAAATCCACACATTAAAAAGACCACATTAAGAGCCCATTGATAAGACAGTGACCCATTAAGAGACCATTGATAAGCCAGGCGTGGTGGCTCACCCCTGTAATCCCAGCACTGGGAGGCAGAGACAAGAGGATTGCTGAGTTGGAGGCTTGCCTGGGCTCCATAGTAAACTCAAGGCCAGCCTGAACTACAAAGCGAGACCCTGTCTCAAAAAAAAAAAACAAAACACCATTGATATGACAGGAAACCACATTAAGAGACCGTTGATAAGACGGTGACCCATCCTCTTCAAAAGTTATTAAAATAAGGAAATACCGAACAACTGTCACAGATTACAGGAGACGTGATGACTAAATATAATCTAGAACCTAGATTTGGTTCTGGAGCAGACAAAGGATGTCATGGAAACATGATGAAGCATATTCCGTGGTTAAGAGAAACATTAGCAGGAGAAGCCCAGGGAAGGGTCTCCTGAACTCTTGGTAACTCTTCCATAAACAAACTATTTCAAACTAAAAATTCTTACAAGTCTTTACAAAGTTTAAAATTTTTAATACTGCCCTCAAAGTCCTGGAAAAACGATGTTGTTTTAGTGGTTTATACTCCCTAAACTATGGCTTCGGCGAGAGAGAAGAGGAAGCTGATTTTATACGCTCTCCCTTGTATCTCTTCTTGAGAATCTACTGAGTCTGGTCATCCAAATGAGAGGGTAAAGTGAGAGAATAGATTTTTAAAACTATACGAAATGGAGCTATCAACATGGAAAAAGAAAAGAAAAATTCCGAAAATGCTAGAAGGGGAGACTGAGGCTAGTGTCCCCTACAGACAGCAACAGCACACGAGTGAGCAGAGGTTTCCTCCACAAGCGGAAGCGAAATTGATGCCCAACAGCTGGAATCTACAGAGGAGCCGTGAGCAATAGCAAGACTGAGTCAAGGACAAACATGTAGAAAAACAACCAAGTAAGGAACAAGGAAATCTCTGACAGAAAGAAATAAAAGCTGTACTGGGAACGGGAATGGGACATACCGCAGAATGTATAGTTCATCTCTGAGCAAGTTACATGGTCCTAATCACATAAATATTGAAAATCAGAACATAATACATAAGCATGTTCTTCAGAAACATCAATATCAAAATAATTAAATAGCTAAATAATGTGGGTACTCTGAGAAAATAGGAAAACAAAATGGAAGACTGCTATTTTTTTTTTTTTTTTTTTGCTTTTTGGAGACAGGGTCTTGCTTTGTAGTTCAGGCTGGCCCCAAGCTCACTATGGTGCCCAGGCAAGCCGCCGCGAACTCAGCAATCCTCCCGTCTCTGCCTCCCGAGTGCTGGGATTACAGGCGTGAGCCACCACGCCCAGCATTATATGTGGTAACCGGGGATCGAACTCAGGTCCTTACGCTTGTGAGGCAGGCGCCGGAACCACTGAGCTAACCCTCCGGCCCAGGAAGACTGCTATTTTTGTCAACTAACTTTGTAGGAGTTTGGGATTCTTAAACCTGTGTGCATGAATATATTTTTCTAAAAATAAAAATTTTAATGATAAGAGTCACATTAATGCATCAGGCCTATACCTATTATAATCTTCATGTATATTAAATTTAGAAAGTAATATAGTAAAATCAACTTGGCAATAAAACAATTTGGGAGGTATGAGTGGTTAGGTCAATATATTCATTATATTTTTCTTAAAATTCCCATAGAGGGCCAGGGATGAAGTTCAGTGGCACCACACCTGTCTTGCAAGTGCAAGGTCTTGAGTTCGATTCCTGGTGTGGAGGGTTGGGGGTGACTTCCATGGAAAATTTGTGAGAAGTTTAGACAGAAGAAGAGATGACTGTGCATTATGGTTTGAGTATAAAATGTCCCCCAGAAGTCCCATGCGTTGACTGGTTCACGTGCTCAATCCCCGATGTAGTAATGTTGGAAGTGGGGCTTTTGGAAGGTAACATTACTCGCCTTTATTAAGCATGAGGTATAAAGGTCAGATAGTATTCTAACGACCTGAACAATCAAAAGCAGATAACTAAGATTTTACTACAGAAAAAGTTTGGTTCAACATAAAAGACAACAGAACTGTCCAAACTGACAAAAGATAAAAGTAGTTTACCTTAAAAAAAAAAAAAAAGCTGCCAGCCCTAGAAATGTTCTAGCATAAGTTAGCAGACAACTTGTTCAAGTGAATCAAGTCAGCTTACGGCTGTACTGCTCACCAAGCTTCAATTTCCTTCTCAGCCTAACCCTGCAGAATTGTGTACGACACAGTCAAGAATGATACATGCTCTCCCTGCCTCCCCACGCAAGAGAAGGATCCGCTCATCAGTACAAGATAAAGTTTCATCTGAAGGTGACATCACAGAGAAGAGAATCTTATGAAACAGGCTCTCTTCACTCTAAGGTTCTGCCAGAAACATCTCACAGTGACCGGAAGAAGCGTGTCTGATGAGAGAGGTATGACATTTCTAGAAACAGCTAACTTTTACCACCCCCTTCCAGCTGAGATCTTGGGCAGGAAAAGGTTGTTGCCAAAGCATGATTCAAAAAGATGTCACTTGCAATGTGAGCAGGGCTTCTCCTCTGACAGTGAGAAAGGGTCTGGTGATCCTCAAATTCTTAACTTTCTTGAGCCTAGGGGAGACCTGCATTCCTGTAAGAGGCATGCCCTTCTAAGGACAGATGGATGAAGGACATGTTTCATCTTTGGCAGAGCATGGGATAAAGGAGAGGCCCTTGTAAAACAAGTAGTAAGAAATTAATTACAATTTTACCAACTTCTTTAAAGTGAAGTATGGGTTCCTAGATCAGTTTGCATTAGCTGGGAGGCCCAGAGGCAGAAGGAGAGCTCTCCATCAAATGAGCAAAAGGAAGATGGAAAGGCAGGTCTCTTTTCAGTCGGAAAGGGTTCCCTGCCCTGGGACAGTGTGGGGGTGGGGTGGTCAGCTCATGCTGGAAGACTTCCAAAAAGGGACCCCAGGCTCTGCAGATCCTTTCCCAGAAAGATAAAAGGGCTTAAACCACTGGGTCAGGAGGAGGATGGAGGATCTTTCTACCTTTATAACCTAGAGAAAAGGCTATCACTTCTAAAGGAAGTGACACAGAAAGATGGAGACTCCTTGGAGTCTGAGATCCTGCAGTGATACCAGAGGTGACCTGCCACCGAAACTCTTTGCGTCCAAACCAACCACAAATGCAAGGGAGGATTTGGCCACCAGGGGCAGAAGAAACTGGGACACTGAGAAAGCATCGCACCTGACACAGAGATTCAATTTGCCTATGCCTGAATCTGCTGAAACAATAAAGCACCCACCATACCCTCCACATGAATCTACGTACAGTAACAGGCAATGACAGTTCCTTGAGGCACGAAGACACTGACAGAGACTTCACCTGTACCACAGCAATGCAGGAACTGACAAAAGCTGAGAGGAGAGAATACTTTAAAAAACTCTTGGGGCCGGAGGGTTAGCTCAGTGGTTCCGGCGCCTGCCTCGCAAGCGTAAGGACCTGAGTTCGATCCCCGGTTACCACATATAATGCTGGGCGTGGTGGCTCACGCCTGTAGTCCCAGCACTCGGGAGGCAGAGACGGGAGGATTGCTGAGTTCGCGGCGGCTTGCCTGGGCACCATGGTGAGCTCAGGGCCAGCCTGAACTACAAAGCAAGACCCTGTCTCCAAAAAGCAAAAAAAAAAAAAAAAAAAAAAAAACTCTTTAGCATCTCAGACCCTACTCTAATCACAGGTACTACCCCTATTCTAACAATGTCAGAAGGCCCAGTGTTTAGTTACTGGGTAAATTCTATAAATGGAAAAAGCTGAAGCCTTAGCACACTAAAGGTAAAAACAGCAACACAAAACCTAAATCTAGCTTAATTCCTAACTAGACTGACTCAACCCCACACATACCAACAGCCTAACACAAAGAGGGGCATGCCAATCTCTACAAACAAATGTTCTATAGTGTACAGCAATCAGTCAAAAATCATGGAATGCATAGAAAAAGGAAATAAATCAATAAATAAGTGAACAATGTCAAGAGATAAATGAGTAGTACCAGAGTCAGAAATTACTCAGACACTGGTACACTCAGGGAGGAACATTAAAATAACTACCACTAACATGTTTTTAAAATTATACAGTAGAGAACTCAGAAAACATTCATGAACATATGAAGAATTTCAGCAGAGAGATGTAAGACAAGAGTCATATGAAAATGCTGTTTTAGTAGCTAAAAGAATGCTGAATTTGGCTACTTCTAAGCTACTTTCCATTATGGTATTCTATGATTCTAAGATTACTACTTCAAGATAGTAGGAGAGGAAAGATCAAAGTAAGGAAATGGATGTTTTATATGCATAATTCATGAGGCAATTAATAATCTACCACTTAGAAGTATTCTTTCATCTGTACTATGTAAAATTTTTAAAGCCACTGAAAAATACTTCAGGCAACTCCAGTTAGAAAATAAGTTCATTAACTTTAAAAGATATTGTTGCTTTGTTCTATTTAAATACAAATAGAGAATCTAACAGTCATGTCATACTGAATCATTTTTTCCAAGAAGTTTTGCCCATACATTATTTAATATGCTAACATAAATATCATGCAAATTACTTAAAAATTTATGTTTAATATTTAAGAATAAAAATTTTGATCCAAGGGATGGCCACTGGATGCCTTTAACAACTAACATCCAGGATTGAGAAGCATAAATTCTTACACTTTACAGATGAAGGTTTTTTTCAAAGAAGGAAAATATAAAGCAGCTCACCCTCTCCCACAAGTGTCCATTGGAGAACTTACAGTTGTTACTCCATGTGGCGGTTTATTACCCACCCACACATGATATCGGAAGGTTGTAAAATGAAGGGAACGAATTTAAATTCGCCTCTGCTTGGTAGATAATGGGCTTGTAACTGCCTGAATCCCGAGCTAAATTGTGAAATTGTGCTAAGAACTAGCTGCAAAAGATTAGCCCATTCTTTGGAAGAGTAACAGAATCACAGGACATATGCTTTGGTTTCTATTTTACACAGAAGCCAGGCTAAGATTGCTGGTGCTAGGAGTCGCCTTAAAAGGCATTATTCCATTGACTACAACAGGAGTCCCACTGCGGGTGGTAAGTGTCCCCTAACATTAAGGAGGCCCAGCCAAAATGGTGCCTCGGCTCGCAGACTTGATTCTTTCCCTGACTGCTGTCACGAACCAAGTGAGATGATACATTCAGTGATTAGGTTCAGTGTTGACTATAGGACAAAACTGATTCGGTTCTCACCTAGTGTAGTTTTCAACTACAGTCATGGAGAGAACTGAGTTCGTGAAGCAAGGTACTACTATACCCCAGGCCCTCTCTGGGGCCTGGAATCTAAACAACTGGAACATAACAACTTAGAAAAAAGAAAGAAAAAAAAAGAAGTAGACATCCAGGAATTGGCAAGGCTGTGAAGAAAAAGAACTCCTCTACACTGATAGGAATACAAGTTGGCACAAGCATTATGGAAATCAGTATGGAAAGTCCTCCAAAAAATTAAAACTGCTAGTCATTCCATTTCACCCAGCTATTCTCCTTCTAGCCATCTTCCCAAAAGAATTACAAACATTATATTACAGTGGCACATATATAGCCATATTTATAGCAGCACAACTCATAATAGCTAACTCTTGAAGCAGCCAATATGTCCATCGATGATGAATAGGTAAAATGTGGCATTCATATACAAGGGAGTAGTACTCTGCCATAAAGAAGGATAAGGCAAACAGATGCCCCTTCAGGCCATAATGTTAAATGAAATAAGTCAAATACACAAGTTTAAATACTGCATAGCTTCTTGTATGAGAAACCAAAAATGTAAGTAAATGGTAAGTCAAGAAAGATAACAGGAAACAGGGAAACAGACTTTTTGCAAAAGCAAAGGGGACCAAGACATGGATGAGGGAGAAGAGGATGGAAACAGAGAGGGGAAGACAGTTAACAAATAAAAAATTAATACATGTTTTACACAGGAAGAATGTAATTATTACTTACTGCAAACAAGTACCAATAAAAATTAAAATAAATTCAATTCAATTAATACAGCCATTACCTGCCCCGAGCACAAGAGTGCTCTGAGAGGAAACAGCTTATGTAGCAAAAGCTGCCCCTGGTGGACCTGGTGGGATGTCCTGGCAAGAACCAGGGAAGAGGTTGTAGAACACATCTTGGTATTTCTTTGGACCATGATGAGCAGAATAAGAGGTTACGTAGGAAAGTCTTCACAGGACATATCTGTAGAAAATTGAGTGTTCTAGCAAGAGCGCTTGAAGCTTGTCTTAGTGACTATTTGAATGGTTCCTTGAATCTTGGAAATCAATGACCCTAGTTTCCTGACCTGAGAAATTTGAAAAATAAGCTCAACTGAAGCCTCAAAATGAGAATTAAAATGCTGAAGACAGCAACAGAATCATTAAAATTTAAAAAGAAAAGAAAATCAATCAAACTAAAAGCTAGTTATTTGAAAAAAATAGAACTCTATTCATATTCATCATAAGGAGAAAAATAATACTAAAAAAAGAGATGATCTACAGATACTACGGATGTTAAAAAGGGATAGGAATATTAATAACAAATAGCATGCTAGTCAGTTTAACAATTTAGTTTTTGGGTTGTTTTGTTTTTTTGTTTTTTTGTTTTTTTGAGACAGGGTCCAGCTCACTATGTAGCCCAGGCAAGCCTTGAACTCAGCAATCCTCCTGCCTCTGCCTCCCGAGTGCTGGGATTACAGGCTTGAGCCACCAAGCCCTGCATCTGTGGTATGAGGTACTGATTGCCACTGGGCATACCATGCCCAGTATTATTGTATGTGGTTACCGGGGATTGAATCCAGGGACCTTGCACTTGCAAGGCAGGTGTTGGAACCACTGAGCCAAATCTCCGGCCCTAGTTTTTGTTTTTTTGACAGAAGAGGCTTGCTTTGTAGTTCAGGCTGTCCCTGAGTGGACTAGGTAACCCAGGCAAACCTCGAACTCAGCAATCCTAGTGCCTCTGCCTCTTGAGTGCTGGGATTACAGGCGTGAGCCACCACGCCCAGCACTGTGGTATGTAGTACCGATTGCTAGTAGGGGTGAGTCACCTAGCCCAGTATTGTTCTATGTGGTTACTGGGGATCAACTCAGGAATTTGCACTTGCTAGGTAGGCGCCAGTACCACTGAGCTAAACTCTGGCCCTTAAATAATTTTTAAAAGTTCTTGAAAGACACAAGCTAGCAAAACTAACTCGAGAAGAAATAGGTAACATGAGTGACTTCTATTTAAAATTCAAATTCTTTCCCACATTGGCTCAGTGGTTCTGGTGTCTTCCAAGCAAGCACAAAATTAATCCATACCACACACAATGCCAGGTGTAGTGGCTCGTGCCTATAATCCAAGCACTCAGGAGGCATAGGCAGGAGGATTGCCTAGTTCAAGGCGTGGCTGGTCTACGTAGTGAGCTCAGGGCCAGCCTGAACTACAAAGCAAGACTCTGTCTCAAAAATAAAATTAAATTAAATTAAAAATAAGATTTTAAAAAGTTCTTTCCCACAAAGAAAAGTTCAGGTACTCGTGGAATTTTAATAAAATATTTAAGGAATAAACAGCACTAATTCCACACAAATTCTTCAAGAAAACACAAGAGAAAGGAGTATTTTGCAACTAAACCCAGGACTACCATATAAGAAAACTAGACACAGATATCAAAAGTACAGGCCAGGAGGCTTCATGAACGTAGGTACAAGAATTATTTAAAATGTTAGCAATTCACATTCAACAGTAAATAAGGATAAAACATCATGATCAAGTGAGGTTTACCCCAAGAAAGCAAGATTCATTACAAATCTAAAAATCATGACCACGAGCTCAGCACTAGAGCTCACGGTTAGCATTCAGAAGACCCTGGATTCAGTCTTCAGAACCAAGAACAAACAACAAAAGTCATTCTCATAACTCATTATTTAACAAACCAAAAAAGAAAACCACACAGTCATATAGATAGATGTAGAAAATCATGTGGAAAAAGGCAACATCCAACTGTGACCTAAGAACATCCTAAAAGGAAACTTCAGCCTAACAAAGGACATTAAATAAAATCCTACAGTTCACCTCACACATACTGACATAACCATGGTTCCCACCTCTGACCAGAACCAAGAGCTGTGGTCCCGAGGACGCGACTCGGGACTGCGGTGTGGGTCTGGCTGCCTGGTGCGGCCAGGTGCGGACGGAGCAATGACAGAATAGAGAGCAAAAAACAAGACTGTTTTTACTTACAGACAACTCTTGGTCATTTATATAGGACAATTTCAAAATTCTACAGAAGAAGATATTAGAACTAATCAGTGAGTTTAATAAGGTAGAAGTAAATAAAGTTGATCCATGGAAATGAATTTTCTCTATACACTAGCAACAAACCTTTGGAAAATAAATCTTTTTTTAAAACTTCCATATGCTGTACTACTGAAAACAGTGAACTCCAAAGATTTCAGGATAACTGGAGCCCCAAGGAGAGCAAAGAGGAAACTCAACGCAGGGGAGGACATGGCAAATGGTACCTTTTCCCTAAATCCCAGCTCGTGGTGTGAGACAGGAGGCTCAAAGCTACAGAGGTCCCCACAGAGAAATGTCCCAATCAAACGGGGCAGATGCTGCAGGACACAGTGGCTGGTGAGTGACCCCAGTACAGTTCAGACGTGCCCAGCAGAAGGCTACGGGCTGGTCGCCATTTTGGAACGGGCAAACTCAACACTCAGGACTCAGAGAGCAGTGGCCTGGCTCCATCTCTGGGCTCCCAGTGCCAGGCTACGGTGCAGCCATAGGAGACACCCAGGGTCAGGAAACCTAGTTCAAAGTGGCAAGAAGCACCAAGAGAGGTCTGCACAGAGCAACGTAGGTCACAGCCACATAGCCAGAAACCCAGAGCAGCCTGAAGGCACAGGCCTGCTGGGATCACCCACCACCACCTGCCTGAATTCTGCTGATGTCTGGGCTCTGTCTGCCTTGTCTACCAGTGACACCGGAGACACGCACTGAAGTGGACATGGTTTTCTTCCTTTCTTTGCTTTTCTTTTTCTTCATGATTGTTCTTGTTTTTAATATGAGTATGAAGACTGTTTCTAGTTTTCTTAGGTTGTTTTGTTCTGTTCTTGTTTATGTTTCTTCTTTCTTTCCTTCCAGTTTTTTTTACCAGTTTCCCAAAGCTTGCCTAATCTTCCTTTGTTCTTCTACTTCACTATTTTTTTTTTTTTTTTTGAGACAGGGTCTCACTTAGTAGTTCAGGGTGGCCCTGAGCTCATACGTAGCCCAGGCAAGCCTCGAACTCAGCAATCCTCCTGTCTCTGCCTCCCGAGTGCTGGGATTACAGACGTGAGCCACCATGCCCAGCACTGTGGTATGTGGTAATGATTGCTGGTGGGCATGAGTCACCATGCCCAGCACTGTATGTGGTTACCGGAATCGAACTCAGGACTTTGCACTTGCGAGGCAGGCACAGGAAACACTAAGCTAAATCTCCAGCCCTACTTCTCTATTTGTTTTCCTCTTACTTCCTTTAAATTTTCTTCCCTGAGAGTAGTCATCATATTGAGGGGATATGCACTATGTACAATTTTATGGTTTGTTTTAGATTTCATTATATAACTAAAAATCTTGTTCATACTGGTAAAGGTGGCAAATAGTTACCACAGTTTGTTTTTTCCCAGGCTGTGCTTGATACTTCTGTTATTACTGATTATATTACTTCAGCCAAGGAGACACTGCTGTACTAATCAATTTTTTTTTTGTATGCCAAGATAGAGATTGCCTGAGGGTCATAAACAATACTGGAGGCCAGTACCAAAGAACCAGGATCTAGGCCAAATAGGCAGCAACTCCTCATCTCATTAAGTTGAAGAGGTAGGATCTTCCAATAGACCCAAAAGCCAAAAGCAGCTACACCTAGAAGACATCTCTGAAGAGTAGTTATTTTCTAAGTAGTTCAGGTACTAGCAATAAAGCTACCTACTATGAGCAATTTATAAGCATCAGGCAGAAAGTAAACGAGAGAGAGAGAGAGAGAGAGAGAGAGAGAGAGAGAGAGAGAGAGAGAGA
>PVIC010008983.1:32500-46709 GCA_004025085.1 Thryonomys swinderianus | reverse complement strand
CAAGCAAATCCAGGATATCTAGATTTTGAATGTGTCAAAATTTAGTAATTCAAATGTAAAGTTACTCTTTATTTAAAAAATAGGAACTTGGACTGTCTCTAAGTCATTATATAAGCTCATAGATGGTGAATTTTATCCATTTCCCTTGGCTTTTAAAACTGAGATGTGCCACAAAGCATAAATGGCTTGGTCATAAAATTCTTTACAGAGCAAATCTTAAATTGCTTCTCATTCTCCAACCTTCCCACTTACTAGAGGAAAGACAAGTGTACCCAAGAATATAATATCGTGACTAATATTATCACAGCAAAACAGCACTAACAAACTCATGTGAAACCCATAAAACTGAAGAAAATGCCAAGGTTCCAAACCAACAGGGAAGGAATTATTGTATTCTCTTGCTTGTCTATTCTAATTACTTTTCAATAACTATTCTCTCATTTTAGACAGATCATTAGGACAAAGGGTTTTTGTAAGAACCAGAATTTCGGGGCCAACAGAAATATTTTCCAGTCTAGTCATCAGATGGAGTAGAAAGAGAAGAGGAAATTCATCCATAACTCAAAAAAGATTGGAGGGAAAACCAAATTTTGCCTCTACTGTGTGTGTGCTAAGGGTTGAACCACATCTAATTCATCTGTTGAAGTTCTAATGGAAGAACCTCAGAATGTGACATTGCTTGGATATAAATCAGTACAAATAAAATTAAGACAAAGTCCTTAGGCTGGGTCCTAACCCAACAAAACTAGTGTCTTTATTAAAAGGAGGAATCCGGACACAGAAGCAGAAATGAGCATAAGGACAAAGCCAGATGAAGATGAAGGCAGAATCAGAGTGAAGTGATTGAATTTTAATTCAAGATACATGCCAAAGAGTGTCAGGAAGCTGGGAACAATGGTACACACCTGTCTGCAAGCTACTCAGGAGGCTGAGGCAGGAGAACTGGAAGTTCAACGCCAGCCTGCGCAACTTAGTGAAATCTTGTCTCAAAACAAAACAAAACAAAACAAAAGCATTGTTAAAAGGACTGTGGTTGTACTGTAGTGTCAGAGCATTTGCCTAACATGTATGAGGCCCTGGATTCAAACCCCAATACAAACAGAAAGACTATCAGTAGAATACCAGAAGCTAGGGGAGAGTCCTGCAGTAGACTCTCCCTCTAGCCTTCAATGGACCAGTACTGAGTTGATCTTAGACTTTGGAAAATAAATACCTGTGTGTGAGCCATCTTGTTGCCACTTTCTTATGACAGGTGTAACAAACTGCTACAATACATATGCGTAACTAATTCTTTCTAAGATTAAGAAGATTATTTTCTTTAGTTCTATACTTTCAGAAGAAAATAACTGACACTTATATATTTTAAGTAAAGGAAAGTCCAAGACAGCTGAATAACAGTTGGAAGCTTATGGCATGCAATGGAGTAAGAAAGAGATTGAATACTACATCAAAGAAGATAAAAACAAAAATTCCTACCCAGCTAGTAAAGTGATGGCTACATCATAATGACAAGAAGGGGACTGAATTTGTCCATCCATGTAGCGGGAAGGTCAAAGAGAAGCTAGGAGGAACCCTGAGGGAGAAACACACATCCCATTCACATAGGAGGGTCTGCTGTGAGGAAGTAGTCACAGGCCAAAGGTGCCAGACCCTCCTTGATGATCCATTCAGACTTGATCCATTCAACTACACATACTAGTACCAGACAGCAGCGAAGCTAATATTCATTCACAGACAACTAACACCTCTACTTAGTCTTGTGCCACTAACAAGCTGTATAAATGTAATGTTATAGTATACTTGTGCAAAGCATGTTAAAATATATCTTATAATATATTGTCTACAATAAAATAATATAATACGTAATAAAAATGAACTGGATAATACAGAATATTTGAAGCATAATAAAATCTTACCTGTATGAATTAAATTTTTTAAAACCCATAAGTGTATAACAGAGAGTGATGCATTAGTAAATGGACTTTGGTAATGATAATATATCAAAAGTGGCCCATCACTTATAACCCTTATAATACCCTAGAGTAAAGTGCTAAGAACAGGAGCACTGTAGGACTGGGAAGGGGAGAGACAGAACACAGAAACTGTATTTTTCTATTACTTTTCTATAACCTAAAACTACTCTGGTGCAGAAGTGAATGCCTGTATTCCCCGCACTGTAGGAGGCTGAGGCAGGAGAATCACAAGTTTTAGCAGCGTGGGCCATTCAGCAAGTGAGCAAGACCCTGTCTCAAAATAAAAAATTTAAAATGGCTGAAGGCATAGCTCAGCACATAGACCATGGGTTTATTCCCACATGCTGGAAAAAAAAATCTATTAATATTTTCTTCTTTAAAACTTCTGTTTTCATGATAGTAGGCCAGGCGGTGCATGGCACTGTGGGACCTTCCTGCCGAGGAGATGAGAGAAGCGTGACACCCTGGAGTTAGGAATAAGGCCCCACCTTCCCAGGCTCAAAACCTGAGTCAGCGTATCACTAAGCAAGATAACTTGACCAAGGACTATTACCTACCCTGTATGCTCAGTTCCCTTGTTGGTAAATACAAGTAGGGTAATAATTTCTAATTCATAACACTACTATTAAAACTAAGTGAGACAGGGCATGTCCAGAATTTAGCTCTATCATGAACCCCAAATAAATATGGGATGTTTTCATATTAAAACCAAAGGCCCAGATAGGACCCTGAAGGTCTTAGAGATGCTGAGCCAGTGCCACATGAGGCTGCCCACATGCCTGCACCATGACAGGGCCCCTGTGTGTGGGCACCTGCTTTCTCTCTTACCTTCTCCAAGCCCGTGGACCCATCCTCTACATCCTTGGGGAGCAGGATAAGCATGCTGAGGTGCTTATTTTGAAAAGGAAGCTCTATGATCTTACAATTGATATCGTCAATGTTCCCCGTACAGAATGTGGCCTCCATGTTCATCATTTGCACTGGTTTGGTGTCCGTCTGTTTAAGGAAAACAATTTGGACATTTTCAATTTACATGAGCATAAATATATCTACTTACATGTGTACAGTACAACTCATACACACAAATACATGTACACATGCATTTATTCTATATACATACAGAAAAATGCATCTACCCATACATAAATATACAAACAGACTTATAGACACACAAATTCTCTCTTTATGGCTTATGATTCATACACTGTGACCCAAAATCTGAAAACACTTCTGGTCCTAAGCATTTAAAATAAGGGAGACTCAACCTGTGCATGTGAGTGTGTATAAGTACATATATACATAACTAAATTTCTAATATATGTATTAAGCTTTTAATATGTATATACTAAACTTTTGCCAGTTATCTAGTCCCTAAAGGTGACGTTATAGGACATGTGACAAGTTTAGTAACATCACTCAAGAAGTTCAAAGGTTGACAGAACCTGTTCAAAGAAAACAAAAGTAATAGCATCTTCCTTTAAAAGGAGGGTGCAGCCCCACGCAGCCTTAAAGAGAGTTTTATTATATAATTAAATGAAGTAAGCACTAAAACATTGATGACAAGTCAAACTCTTTTCATTGTTTTCAGAGAGTTGTGAGCTTCCAGGGTCTGATATAACCTAGTTTTATGATTTAATTGCAAGAATAAAGGAATAGCACACATTCCCTCCTCTACTCCCAAAAGAGACTCATTACTTCCTGAATGTAAAAACTAGAAACCTTCACATGATCAACATAGAAGTCCAAGAATGACTGCAACATTTCATGTTGGCACAAAGGCCTTAATGCGAGGTGCCACTAGCAACACTTTTCAGATTCCACTTGAACATCTTTTGGGAGCGTCTTCCAGCCCTCTCAGGGTAGGCACGATGCCACTTGAGCTAAATCCGCAGGCTTCCGGCCCTCTCAGAAAGGAAAGCCAAAATCAGGCAGTGCTGCCCACGCTCCTCGCTGACTCACTCCATGGTGACCAACCTGCACCCCAGGTTTTCTTGCTTTCCTTGCTTTTTTTTTTCAATGAGGAGAATTGTTTTGAGCCACATATAATCTTTTTTATATATTTTTAATTATAACATTTTTTAAAAGACAGAAAACAAGAGGGGACGCAAGTTGGACACCACTGGCTGCAAATTCATGCGCCACTTCAGCTCCTTGAAAAACACCAGGAAAATGAAAAAGTCACACTTAACAATTCAAAGAACAATATGTGAAAAATTTCTGACTCTGAAGAACTTAACGTGTGTCCTTACTATCTCAGATACGCTTCTGGTGCACAGAGCCAGTCCAATCCCTAGCAGTCAGCTTTGAGAAAACCACTGGTCCGGAAGCCAAGCTCAGCAAGAGGGGCTGGAAGGAGAAACGCTGACTGCCCTCCACGACTCATGGACACTCTGAGTAGGTAAGGAACAAAAACAGCAGTTGTCTTCTCCCAGTGAACATGCCCAATGAAGACCAGCCAGGTTCCACCTGACATTCACTGTTTGATCAAACTGACCTTTGAGGACTGACTGCTCATTCACTCAACAAATTTTTAGGTATCTAATGGGTATCAGGGTTGTATCCCACAACTGTATGCCTTAGGGTGAATAAGGTATGGTCCCTGCTATTATAAAACCCATGCACTAGTGGAAAACATAGTCAAGAAAAACAGAGTTTACAGGGAAAAGTGAATTTGGTAGTAGACATAATATGAATAAAAATTCTTTGGAGAAAAAAAGAAAGAAACATGGAAGCCAATTCCCCTAACTTTGTATCTTGAATGTCTTCTTCCCCCAAGATTCTGGTATTGAAAAGGTTCTACTGTATTTGACAAAAATATGTGATTGATCCCAGGTACTTTAGGTTCTGGGAGAAACTTGAAAATCTGAACTGATGCACAGGAGCTACCAGGTAAATAGGCTCTCTTCAAGCATTGTGGTAATAGAAGGATTGCTGTAGGTCTCAGTTCTTAACAGAAGTCCTCACTTCAGTGGGAACTATGTCACACCTTCCTATGGATCCCTGGATTCTCCTATGAAATGAGTCAATTGTCTTTGGATTAATTTATAGAAGAGGGCCTTTACCTATGTCTACCACTTATTTTTTTAATGTTCACATCAATGCCATTAATAAGATTGTTCTGCATAAGAGGCTTCTAATTCTCCCCAGTGATGACTCCCAATGATGCAGATGAGTAAGCTATACTCTTTTGCACAGCCAACAAATGCCTCAAAGTATCTTATAAATTACAGATTAAAATCATCCTGAAGCATTTGCCTAGCATTTTTGAGGCCCTGCATTCAACACCCAGCCTGCAAAAGGAATACAGAATCAAAACAAAAAACCAAACCATGTGCTTTCTATCACCAGGTGAAAAAATGAAATTATAAAATTAATCAGAGGGGCTTTAGCTCAGTGGTTCTAGCACCTGCCTCATAACCACAATATGTCAAGTTTGATCCCTAGTACAAAATTTAAAAAAAAAAATCAGAAACAAGATGCCTGAATGGTTAAGTTCTCATAACAATCCAAAGCTCTCTGATAGTAGGACTTGGTTTGTTCTCTTTTCATTTTTTTTCCTTTCTTGATAAAGGTTCTTAAACACTCATCTTCCTCACTGGAATGAATTTCTGGTTGCTGTAATTTCCTCAGTTTAGAGTAGGCTGCATCCATTCACCTACAGATGCTTCAAGCAGATACACTCTGCTCTCGATCTAAGAAATTATGGAAGCAGAGCTTTTGCACATGGGAATGGAAATGAGTTGGAGGGGACAGTGAAGGATAGGACAAGATTGGGACCAAAAAAAAAGTTATATCCATATACAAACTCCCTATGATAACTGCAATCTTTATGTATCACAAACATGTACTAATAAAAAATAAATTAAAATTAGTTAATTAAAAATTAGGGAAGTGACCCTTTCCCTGCTGCATGTTGCCACATACCTTGCTGACTCTGAAAGGGCCTTCCTTTGTTTCTGATTCAGGAAATTTCTTCATCCACTTTCCCACAAAGTAGGCAGCATTAACCACAAGGATTTTGGTCTGGTCACTCACACTGTTCTCAGATAAAATGTCCTCAAAGCGGCCTGCAAACAATTTTAGAAAACCACAAATAGCAGTTATCCTTCCAAACTATGTCTGTTCTGTGCATGCATGTTCCCTCAGTGGGCATGCACCACTTCAAGTCATAGTATATGGGGCCTCATAGCACAGACCCCATACAATTTTAGGACTTTCTCCCTTTCGACCTAACCATGTCATGATTACCAAAGAAACCTAAGACTGGAAATTGGGTCTTTCTGTGCTCTCAGGCAAAAAAAAGTTTACACATGGCTTTGTGTAAACTTGGCTCTGTGCTCAGCATTTTCACCTACACTTTCTCCTTTTCTTCCACAATGGTCCTATATGGCAAAGATTATCCTGACTTCATAGCTGAGAATATTGAAGCTCCTAGAGACCAAGGAGCTGTCCTGGTTCACTCCTCTGGGAAGCATGTCCAATGCCAAGATAATACTTCCCTTCCCTGAAGACCCGCCACTTCTGCCTGCACCTTGCAGGCTGGCCACCTACCCCAATGGCCATTTACCTCAATCACAACAAGCTAGAGTTCAGCAGTAGTAAGCCTTCATTGTATTTGAATGGCACCTGACATTTGTCAAGGAATTTTCATTTCCCTACTCTGACTTTCATATTAACCCTCAAAGCCCATCTCATAGACCTGGACTATGCAAGGAGCCCTGCACTGGTTTAATGTTATACTGTAACCATGTTTAAAATTTTAGTAGGTTTCTTAAAGTGCTGGCATTTTCATTTTTGCACTGGGCATTGCAGATTATGTACTTGGTCACCCAACGCTGCATGTGTTACATACATAAGAGCATCGCTGAAGAAACTTGAAGAACAAAGAAGTATGGGCACAAGGGGAGAGCTTCGACCTAAATTCTGATCTTCTATTTCCAAATTCAGAAGTCTTTTCACTAACTTACATTCTCTAGTCCAAAACTTTATATGTACTGAGATGGGGGGGGAACACTTTTGAGGGAAAATATAATTACTTAGAAATTCTAAAAGTGAAACTCTAATAGCAACATAAGCAAAAGCTGCTTCCTGCTTCTAATTTGTCTAATTTTGCTTATCCTGATCTTATATACATCAAGGTTTATTTTCACAGATAAAGCCAAAGAAGCTTTATTTCAGTAACATAGGCACAGATCTGCATGTGTGTATTCATGTGCGTACATGCAAATATAGCTATGGCTGCCGTTTGTTGGTTTATAGTATTTAATTTTATCCTCACAACCTGGTAAAAATTATGCAGCATATGTCCCATGTTACAGTTTGATAAACTAAGTTTCCATCTCATAATGGCAATGCCTGGATTTGAACCTAGCTCCTCAACAGCTCCAAAATTCCTGTTCATTCCACATTGTTACATGTGGACTTAACATTCATGAGGCAATGCCACTGTGAGCTCTGCTCATTCCTAGAGGAAGTGTCTCCCCTACCCAGAAGAATATCCCTCCACAGCCTGCAGCAACTACATATGTTTCAGTCCTTCGTGATTATCTGCTATTTTCCAAGCAGTACCTGGATGTATAATTACCATAACTACATCCCCCAGCAAAAGAGACTCAGTCACGGAGTAGAATCCAAATCATCTTAGTTCCAATTCCTTTCCATCAGGGCAGATGACTCACAGGCAACTTTACTGGAGAGAGCGGGCAATGGGGCAGAAGGCCTGGAGCAGCCCTGCGCAGGAGGCAGGAATGCGTAGATCCGAGAGACCTCCACTCTCAGAGCGAACTGCCATGAGGAGTTGTGAGACCAAAGACAACCTTCCTCTACTGTTGTTTCATCGTGTTTTCCTACATTTTATTTGCCTAAAACTTTTTCCTCTCTCTTGAATAAATCTGTAGAATTTTTTAGCTAAAAGGAACCTCAAGTATCGTCAAATTATACGGATTCTTTCATGTCCACACTTAAAAAGTGGCCTCATGATTTGCCGAAAGCCATGCTGTTTGAGGCCCAGCTGGGGCTCTTCCAGGGCCTGTGGCAGCTCCAGGGAGAGCAGGGCAAAGTGAGCTGAGACTGAAGCACCAGTGACTGCTGCCAAGGGATGTGAGTATACAAAAATGCCCAGAAATTCAAGTTGTTGACATGGATTGATGGGCAAGAATTTAGTTTGTGCCCTAAAAACATTACCCAGTGAATCCTCCAGATGTTCAGTTTTCTAGTGCTTGGAGCAATGATTTCTGATAAGGGAGGCTCTATTTACTTATCCATTTATAGCAGAACAAGCAAAGGATACTTGCCATCTGTGAGATCCTTAATGGAGTTGTTGATCTGAACTTTCGTTTCATCCAATTTATCTTTGAAATCAACAGTTTCCAGTTCTTTTGCATACGGTCTCTTTGTAGAGCTGAGGAATTCCTGAATAAATTATGCAGTTCATAAAGTCACAGAAACTAAAGATCTATACTCAAGCATTGTATTGTTGTAGTGTTCCAAAAAAATGGATTTTTTGAAATCTATTGTCAGGGACACATTTTAAGAATTTATAACAAAATATGAACTAAACCTCAGGTACAAAGGAGAGAATTTTCTTTGCATTCAATATTTTACTTCTTCAATTATAAGACATCATTAACTATTAGATGTATCCATCAATTTAGTGTCAACTTTTAGGAAAATAGAAGTTAAATACGCACAATTATAAAAAGGAATTCCAATTTCAGAGACAGATAGATAGGTATATACAGAGAGACAAAAATTTAAAAAAGTAATGTACATAAAATAGAACCATCCACAGATATTTCTTATCCTCACTGAAATAAATATTCTGTAGATCCTTGATACACAATGTACAGATCAAGACTCAGATGCCACAGTGTCACTTGGGACTTTGTAAGAAAAGCAGATGTTCAGGCTTCATCTCAGATTTACTGAGTTAGACCCCACTTTAGTAAGGTGTCTAGGTGTTTCATCCATACATTAAAGTCTGAAACATGGTACTCCAGAGGATAGAGTAATGGTTTAATTCTAAAGTTTATTCTGAATGCAAAACTCTACAACCCATCTGTACTTGGTTCAGAAGATCTGAAGGATTAAGATGGGATATGAGCAGGTAGCTACTGCCCAGTAGCTCATTATGTATCACAAATGTGTATTAAGACAGGAAGAACAAAAGGGAAAAAAGAAGGAAGAAAGGGAGAAGGGAGGAAAAAACTTCCAGAACTCTCCAGAAATTGGTCAAAACTATGGAATTAAAACAAAGGCAAGTGCATTAAGAGGGGGTTAGTTGCAATGTATCTTAGTGTAATGATTTTTAAATTAAAGAGAGTACTGAGGCCTAAAATTCTCCCTTTTAACAACCACCCAGGTGGTTCTGATACAAGTACCTCTTCTCAGACAATAGTTAATTGTATTAGTACCTAATAAATTCTCAAGTGCTAAGTAACAACAAAAGAAATGAAAATGTTTCTTAAAACCCTGCAATCTCCAAGTTTGGATGAAATAATTCCAAATGTTGAACTGGAAGTTCACCAGACACATACATAACTTGCATGTCATGACAGTTGCTCTTAAACACAGGTCTCCTTGACTTTTTCCAGAGCATCTACGGCCCTAACTAATTAAGTTAACTTCACCTAATTACAATCCAACCATGTCACTGACTGTTGCCATTGGCCGGGAGCATCAGTGCCACCTGAGAATATCAGAAAGCCCCAGCAAGATGATGGCCTCCATCATCCTCATTACCACAAAAACATACTAAGCATCTCCTGAAGAATCACCTAAGCAGGATTTAAGTTTTCCCCTGCACAGCACAAACTCACATCTCAATTTTGTTTAATCTCCCAAGTTATTATTGAGACAAAAATGGTTGTATATGTGTCTTCAAGCCACAAGAATAAAATCGCAATATCTTGTGGCTGATGGCCTCAAAAGATCTCGACCACAAGGACAAATATCTCCTATAGAAAGTTGTAATGTAATGGTAAAATATTTAGCCAGTAGAGTAGCTTTTAAATTTAGTAAGTTTGAATTTGTGACTATCCACACAGAAACTGGATCGGTTCTGTATTACTGAGGTAGACGGGAACTTCTGTGCAACCTAAAATTTTGACTCTGTATTTCAAAGGTTTAAAAATTATTATGATATACCTTGGAGTCCAAAGTAAAGGGTGACTATGTTCTTCATATGATTGTTTCAAGAAATGGCTGAACCATAAGAACTGAAGATACTTCCTATAGACACTTGTTGGCCAAGTTAGTGAGACAAACAAAATCACAACTGATGGAAGCTACTAATTCATATTATTTTTCTTATTGACTTTGAGGAACATTAGGAACATACTGCGTGCATAAAGAGATACAGGGCTTAAAGCGCTGTCAGCCATATGCCTTGCTGTCTAAGGAGAAAGAAGTTTAAAACATGAGTTGTCTTGCAGTTCTTGTCTATAGCGATACATTTATTAATTAGTTACTCCTATTCTCCATGCTCTCCACAGGGAAGTAGGGAGAGCAAGATTCATGTGTGTTTGAAAAGCAAAAGGGAAGCCCACCAGGTTCTCCATGTTTTACATTAGAGGCAGGGATGGCTCTCAAGTCACACTACATTCAACCTCTTCACTAAGTCTGACTTATTTAAGAAGTCTCAGATTGCAAATGAAATTCTAGAAATGACTTTGACTAGAAAAGGAAGGGCAGTAGGTCTAACAACGTGAAATGACCCTCTTGATATAAAGTTAAATCTTGCTAATGGCTTTAAAAAACTTACTGTACAAGGGTTCAGAGATTTGTCTATGTAGAGTCGCTTGATTAGTTTCAAAGAGTAAAAGGAACTAAGTTTATTAACATCTGAGGTAACTGTTTGAAATCCAAATGGCACATCTTTGACATTTTCAAAATGAAGGACCTGTCAAGAGAAAAAAAATCCATTACCAGGCAGCATTATTATTCCTTCTGAAGGGAACACTTGGTGACATTCACCTCCCTAGGACACATAGTAGCTCCCTGTTCAGGTGCTCCATAAATTAAGACTTCTGATGCCCAGCACCAGGGACCTACTGGGCTGGATAGTTTCTGCTAGGGCTGTCTTGGATAGTGCAGGTTTCTTAGCAGCATCCCTGCTCTAGATGCCAGTAGCCTTCTACTTTCATTTGTGGCCATCAAGAAGTCTCCAAATATTGCCAAATGTCCCAAAGGTTGGAGAGGGAGGACAAAATTTTCCCCAGTGGAGAAACAGTCCCATAAAGATCTCCTGCTGATTGACTATGGGGAAATTTTGTCCTTTCTTCAGAATGATGCTTCTGAGGCTCATTCAGAAGGATTCCTAACTGGGAAAAAGACTGAAGCCGGATTATAGTTTCTACTGAATTTAGAGACTGGAAAAGAGAAATTCACACCAAAAGAGATAATCACCAGACTTATGTCAGATTCCAGGACAGAGGTACCTCTAGCCAGTGTCTGGTCCCTTATACGCTTGACCCCCTTCTAACAGGAAGCTGTGGTAAGCGACGGGCCCTGGGTGGGCTGGAGTCACATGGTCGGGCCTTTTGCACCCACTAGAAATGCATCTTCTCCAGCTTCCAGAACTGCACTTGCCCTGCTGAGAGTGGACTGAGAATACCATTTGAGCTGTGCTGGAAGTATACTTCATACACCTGAATTGTCATACAGATTCAAAGCTATGAGACAGACTATGCTTGTTATTCTTCTAGTAATACTCTAAGCCATCTAAAATTGGGAGGCCGTCATCGGGAGGCTTTTGCTCCAGCCAGCACTCCAGCATCTCCTCTCCTTTGTGGTGCTGCAAAATGTGGAGTCAGCATGAAATGATACCCTCCTTGCTCCACAGCTCATAACAGCCACACCCCAGGTCATGATGCCGAACCGGCACAGTGTGCCAGTGAGTCACCCAGCCTCAGCACTGCAGGGTCTAATGGATTCTTCTAAGCCAGGGCATGACTCTCATCCCTAATGATGGGTAAACAAGACCAGAAAATTAAAGAGTCCAGGTAACCACTGCTAGGGAACCAGCTGCACATACTGATACTTTTTTCTTTGTTATTGGTAAGGAAGAGATCACTACCAGGAAGCTTTTTGGTTTGGTTTGGGCCTTTCTTTCCTTTTCTTTTTTCTTTTTTTCTTCTCCTTATTTTTATACTGAGAATTGAACCCAGAACCTGTCATATTTGCTCTGCAAACACTGTCTCTGAGCTACATCTTCAGTACTTTTTATGCTTTCACTGTTGGAAAGGATCTTGCTAAATTGCACAGACTAGCCTTGTGTGATCTTCTTGACTCAGCCTCCTGACCAGCTGGAATTACAAACATGTACCACTGTACTCAGAAAAGAAGCTCTCTTTTTGGTCCTTGTCAAACTGGATACAGGACTGAAGTTTCTTTTTCAAGCTCCACTCAATTTTAAGCATAAAGTCTTCATCCTGACCTAAATAATATTTTGTAGCTCATAACTGCTGGATGTTTATACATAAGAGAAGGTGTTTTCTTTTTAAATTATTGTGAACTTATGGAAGTAACCTACAACAATCAATGTAATAGTGGTATGGAGTTAGGAGGATGCCCTCCTGCCACCTACATGGAGACTTAGAATGCAAGTTAGGAAAGTCATCTCATTTGAAATTTTGAGAACTTTAAAAGCTAGATAGTCAATCATAGCCAAAAGGAAACTCTAAAACATCTACATATTTGTATGTCTGAGTGGTGTGTGTGTGTAAAATACGTTAGCCCGTGTTTCTCAAAGAGAACCCAAGCCCCCTGAGAGTATTATAAAAAGATGAAAACATCATTCTTTTTTAGTTATCTATAATATTTGAAGGTAGATTATTTAAAATGTTATTTCTCTCCTGAAAGAACTGTGGATATATTCCAGGGCAGAATGCAATCCATTTTGCATGTTAAGGTAAAGCAGGAGGCCCTAAGTAAACTGTGGGCCAAGGGGGACTGTCTGAACACAGGGTGGGGATGAGATCTGCACTCACACTCTGCTCAGGGTATTTTTAGTGAAACATTTGATTAAAAAAAAAAAAGCTCTCTCCACTGATCTCTGTAATATGGCAGGTGAGCAGTGCCAGGTGACTTACTGGAGGCCACTGGTGAATGGGACACCTGTGATGGCTACCAGAGCCCCAGGTTCTCCGTCACCACCTACACCTGTCCTGAAAAGTGGATGAAGGACAGATGCGAGCTTTTGCATTGAAAGCCAGATAAAGAGAGCTGGGCACACTGGTTCGCACCTGTAAATTTAGCTGCTCAGGAGGCTGACACCATTGGGTCCCGAGTTCAACTTAGTGAGGCCCTGTCTCAAAAATAAAAATAAAGGTAGCTCAGTGGTAGAGTGCTGCTGAGTTCAATTCCCAGTACTAAAAAAATAGACTCAGAGAACCTTAGAAGTCGCATAACTTTCAGTTTTGAACACTGCTGACCACAGAGTCTCAATTTCCTTTCCAGTCCCTTCCTATGATTTTTTTTTTCTTTGGGGGGACAGGGTCTCGCTTTGTAGTTCAGGCTGGCCCTGAGCTCACTATGTAGCCCAGGCTAGTCTCAAACTCAGCAATCCTCCTGTCTCTGCCTCCCAAGTGCTGGGATTACAGGTGTGAGCCACCATGCCTGGTATTGTGGTATATAGTACTGATTGCTGGTGGGCATGAGTCACCACACCCAGTATTGTTGTATGTGGTTACTGGGATCAAACTCAGGACTTTATGCTTGCTAGGCAGATGCTGGAACCACTGAAATAAATCTCTGACCCATTCCTATGAATTCTAATAACTGTATTCCCACTTAAAGTCACAACTAGATGAGAGGCTTACCTGTCCAATTTCATTTGCTGTGTCACCTTTGGCACCCACTTGAGCAAGTGACAGGGAGGTGGAGAGACAGATTGGAGAGAAAAGGACATTGCCCACTGGCTCCTTATCACACAGCTGTTTGAACAGGTCAACAGCAAAAGCCGAATTTGCCAACTGTAGGGCATCCATTGTGGGCCTGGAATCAAGGACAGAGAAAGAGTTATTTCTTTTTTTTTTTAAATTGAATTCTTTATTGGTACAATTTATATACATCTCAAAATCACATATAACATTGGGAAATTTGTACCAGTATATGCCACAAGTTAATTCTCATTTTTACCCATATCCCTACCCACTCCCCCCTCTTCCCCCCTTTATACATGCTCTTTTATTTTCTTTCTGTATCATATTTATTCCTTCCCCTCATCACATTCCCAC
>PVIC010008983.1:0-32400 GCA_004025085.1 Thryonomys swinderianus | reverse complement strand
AGAGTTATTTCTAAGATATATTTGTAGTGCTCTCAGCTGCGTTCTGCCAACACAGTATGAATTCTATTTCAACAAAGTAATGACCTTGGACTAGATCTAAGACTAAAAGGAACTTTACATAAACTCAAAAAGAAAGCTAGTTGTGAAGAAACCTCTAGGCAGTGTCCTAAGGCATATGAGGTCTATGTGCACTGAACTACTCAGAATCCCCAAACTCTGGCCCACTGGACCATAATGGCCTTGGTCTGAAGCCCACCCACCACACCTCTCCCTAGGCAAGCAATCAGAGTCACTAATAGCACTGACCAAAATCAGTTGGATTTCTTTATCACGTATTGTTTTGATCAAGATTTTGGTTAAATCATACCAAGTTGTAATTTTTGCAGATCCAAACAGCAAAATTGCAGTCATTCTGTGTGATTCAGCCAAGTACTTGTTAAATGCTATAAGTTAAATTGTGCTGTCCAAAAAGACATGTTGAACCCCTAATCTTGTCCCTGTGAATGTGCTGTAAGATCTTTGAAACTGAATTAGCTAACATGAGGTCATACTGGAGTTAGGTCAGCCTTAATCCAATGACTGATGTCCTTATTGGAACAGGAGAAAAGACAAAGAGACAAACACAAAAAGAAGGAAGGTGACTTGTGTGCACATGGAAATGACATGGAGAACAAGCATGACACCGAGTCTCTTTAGGCAGGACACACAGCCTGGTGTCAGAGAGAAGGCATCACTACTCAGGAGGGCTTCCTCAGCCAGGACCTACAGGTGTGTTAGACTCGAAGCCATGAAACTAATTGCAACCTGTATCTTATACCTAGACAGATACTCCCTAAAAGACTGAACCACTAATCTTCAAATATCTCTTCAGAATTCTCTTTTATGGGGCAGATAGCTTGTGCATAGGCCAAATTTAAAATATTATACCGTAGGGTCTGAAAAAGCAAATTTATTAACAAACTAGTCATGATGCTGATTTGTTGGTCCTTTTCATGCTCATGGTCATCCCACTGACTTCCTCCTTCTGTTGATGCCACTGATAAATATAGCAAGTACACACTGGACAGTGTGTCTGTTATAAATCTGTCATGAGGTAACGTGAAGTCCTGGAAGGCACTGGGCATTGTGCTGTCCTTTAAGCCAACACCACCTTCTCCTTCTCCTCTTGGGGCAGGGACTGGCCAAAAATGACATCTTACCCCAGTAGGAGCTGACCAGTACTCGGTATGTAGGGAGACGGGAAGTGTCTGGCAAAATGGCAGGCTGAGAACGTTTCAAGCAGAGTACCCACCACTCAAGAAATTAAAAGAAACTTCACAAGAGTTTTAGGAAATGCAGGTAAGAGACTTTCAGAACAAGAAGCCTGGCTTCTTCCTGCAGCGAATTTAAAAATGATAAAGCTGAGTTTATCTACATCTAAAACTTAGTATAAGCATAAAGTCATGAGCAAATTCTTTACCAAACAGAGACACCTAAACTTAGATCCCTCAAATGTTTCAACGTTTCCACAACCTGAGGCTTAATCACGATGATAATAATATGAAAGTACACAAACTGTGCTTAAACGAACAACACATAGTTCTTCCTAGCATGTGTTTCTACTCCTTAAGAAGGAAAATCAGAGTAATTTTGTAAGTTGATAATAAACCTCAATTCTTATGATTTCTTTTGTGTAGCAAAACTGTGTTTAAGAGCATAAATTAAACTGGTAAGAGAGTTTGACTCTAAATGCTTAAAAGTGAATCCAGGAAGTGAATGAAAGGGTAAAGAAATATTCATTTTATCATTTTGTTCAACCATAACATTATTCATTCATCCCTTGTAACATTTTGAGATACATTTAGTCTAAATGACTCCATAACTGTAGGCTCATTTGGCTTTTAATACAGCTAATTACACAATATGTTAAGGCTGTCTTGTGGTCCAAAGCTTGGATACAGATCCTTCTTGGAGAATATAAATCTTTATACATCTGACATCTGGAGGTTTTTGTCACCAGCCAAGCCTAAGTGAGGCATTTCTCTTGCACTGTAGTCCTATGGCATGAATCTAAACCCATCTGCCTCCTTGTCCATATGTTGATTGTCTTCTTTCAGAAAATTTCCCTTGGCCATGGGGAAAGGCATGCAGCCATAATATCCGAGATCCCAGCAACAGTACATTGTTTGATGCTAGACAAAAGCATCAAAAAAAGCTTGTACATGACAAATGCAATGGTAAGCACTCGCCAATTATGAAATCAATCAAATATTAATCTGATCATCTGCTTCATGATTACCCCTGAAAGCACTATAAAGTTGATCTGGTGTCAAATAACTGAAGATATGATTTTAGCCACAGCCAGTTGCCACTTTGCTGTTTTCAAGATGATCAAAACATCTAAACAAACCTCAGCAATGTTAGCAATACACACCCAGAAAAAAGAAATACCAAATTCCTTTGAAGACCATTTTGGATGATCAAATACTATAATAAAATTTATAGGTACAACAGTAAAGATTAGCAATTTCTATACAGCACCCTTATATGTCCAGTGGCTTGCGTTAAAAGTATAAAATTGCTATGATATTTTTGTAGTATTCTTACAGAGGCAACTTCTTTCATTTTCATCAAACTGTGCAACAATTTTATCAAAGATAATTAGGTTTACAATTCTAACAAAAAGCACAACTTTCAAAGTCACTTCATTACTTAGAGGCATTTTATTTTAACCAGAGAAAAGTGAAGTGAAAATAGAAATAGTGATACCAATGCAGTTTTAACAATTTTCACTAAAGTGGCTTGGTTTTTGTAATTTTTTCCAAAGGTATTCTAAAATCATGAGCTCTAAAAGTAGGACAAGATCTTGGAATGGAATCTAGTCTTGGCCGCACCTTTTCATTTTGCAAATGAGGAAAGTGAGGTGGACAAAGATAAAGTGATTCTCCGAGGCCACCCACGCAGGGAGAGAGAGTGGCAAAACCAGACATGGAATTCAATTCTTCAGTCCTCCAGCCGGCCACTCCTCACCACACCCCCCCCCCCCTTTTCTGGCAATCGTATGTTCGGTGGCTTTTATCCTTTCTGAAGCCTCTCAAGTTCTAGAAATACCATGTGTCCTGACTTACCCCATTAAAGATATCAAAATATGCCAGAGATAGTGGCACACACCTACAATCTTACCTGCTTGGGAGGCTGAAGCAAGAGGATCACAAGTTCAAGCCAACCCGGGCAGACCTTGTCTCAAAGTGAAAGTGATAGTGAGGTGAGGGTTCAGCTTGGTTAGATAGCAGCCCTGGTTTCAGTCCCCAGTAAACAACAAAAGATGCCAAACTATCCTGGGTGGTTGTTTGTGTTTGTTTTTATTTTCCTTTTATTTTTCTACTTTAAGAAGCTCTGGTTCTCTTTCCGTCAATTAGGTTGCAAACTCAACATTTCAATGTTTCACTTAATGAGGACTAAGTACTACCAAGTGTCAGACAGGAAGTTAAGCATTAAGAAATCCAAAATGAGCACAGCATGACTTCTGCCACCATCAGGCCATCAACCAGTGGCATGACAAGTGTGATGAGTGTTTTGACAGCATGGACGTTACCGTGGGAGCCCTGAGCAACACCCAGCCAATACTGGAAATGCCAGTGACACACACTTCGATGATGACATCTAAGACACACTAAGGGCCTCAGGGCATCTCCCGAAGGATTAGGACTTAGACGTGCAAAAATGTAGGTCAGAGAAAACTGACAGAATTTAGAGACTACAGGTGGCCCCAAATAAATGGAGACCCATGTACTAGGCTGGGGATGTCATGCTCATTTTTTGAACTTAAAGCTCGTCCCTGCCTCTGAAGTGCATCTGAGCCAATATTGCTTGAATCTTTTGTTTTGGGGAATCTTCATGATGAGATAAAGGTCCTGTGCAAAGAACAATCACATGCTCCCCTTTGCCTGGCATGGTCCTGGCTTGTGTCTATTGTACTGACAACAGGGACAATGCCCTCTCACTATCAAGCGTATTCTTTTTCAAACATTACATGTTCACAACCCACACAAACACTCCATCTACCACACCCTTGCACACAGCCGTGTGTGTGTGTGTGTGTGTGCATGAACACATGTTATGTGCCTAGTTTTTCACTCCTTAAAAACAAAATTTTCACTCTGTCCAGGCCTTGTGGATAACCTTTCGCTCACCCCACCTCACTGTGCAGGAGGCGCATGCTGAAAAACTGCTCTTAGGAGTTTGGTGCTCAAAGCCCTTCTTAGGTGCTACCTTGAGAAACTTTGCCAATCACACCCATGATGGAGTGCTTAAAACATAATCCCTGTGGCTTACATTGCAGCTCTGGAAGGAGAAAAATCAGAGCCAGATTAAGAACCAGTATGACTTTTTTTTGTAGCCTCCACAGTGTGAAAAATATCATGGGGTTTCAATGAAGAGATTTAGTGAGTCACTATATGCAAAAAAAGTTCTATCCTCAAAAAAGTCCAATGCAGCCATTGGAGATAAGATTAACCGCTTTAATTTCCGATGGTGCACGAGTTTGCTGCTTTGCTCACCTACTCTGACACATCACAGCTTCTTTAGAGGCTTGGCCTCGACCTCCTTGATCACTGCTACCTAACAGTAAAGGAGTATCAGACCAAACGTCACCTGAGCTGCCCGGACGGCGGAGTGCTCCAAAGACAGCTCAGAGGGACTGAAGTAGAGCAGTTCAGGGTATTAGGAAGCAAAAATATAAAGCTACTGACTCATTTTCTATGGAGAGTTTTACCCTCAGAGAAGCTCCCGGTTCTCTGCCCGTCAAAGAACCCATCAAACACTGGCACTTACTGATGGCAACTGGCACACAGAGCCCACCTAATTTTACTGCAAACCTCTTGAGAGATGCAGAGGGTGAAAACCACGTTAAGAAAATCCCTAGTGTCACGGAGACACCCTGGAACTGCACATTGAAAGCCCAGTTCTGTTTCAGTGATGCCACTTTCAAGCTTCTGTGAGCCTTGTCTGTGAAATAAGAGGCCTGAGCAAAAATAATGTGAAAATCCCCAAGTTTTGAAGATTGTACTGCAAGTCTCTGGGACAGCATGGCCTGTTAAATGCTTTCTGCATGTGGTAGGTTTAAAGGAAGCTGTTTTTTTAAAATGCCAAACTCATGAGGAAGAAACTACCATGAGCCAGGCCAGTTTAAAAGCTCGGGAATCTACACAGAAATGTGCAAATTTTTTCAAGTATGCTGAAACCAAGAAGGAGGGAAATATTTCCTGTCCAGAAGAAAGCTGTTGCCAGCACATGAGCACTGAGTTGATGGTTAAAAGTGCCAGGAAGTTGAGCAGTCCATAAGTCTCAGTATTAGCCCCACAGTCCCCACAAGACAGACGCACAACTACTCCAGCTTTCTCCAGGCCAGGTACCACGCCCTTCCCGCGACTGCCGGTTCGTCCCGATCCAAGGTAGGGCTGAGAATGAATGTCCTTTGGGAATCTCTGTTGGGCCCGATGGCCTCTAAAACCTTTCAGCCTTCGTGTCACTTACTTTTCTTACCTGCCTTGAGAGATTTTACCCCCTACGTGGCATTCCTGAAGCCCAAAGGACAGAGCTGGGACTGCAGCCCTCCTCGGGGAGGGGAGGCAGCAGCACTGTGGGTCACCCTCGGAAAGACCCATCGTGTCCACCGCGTTCACCTCCCGAGCCAGCCTCAGTCGCCTAACAAGGGAAACCAGCATCTGAAACTTCACTTTGCTTACCTGAGTTTAAGGGAATTCTGGAAAACGCGCCAAGAAACAAGGCAAACGGAGAAGAGTTCGGAGACCCGGAGGTGCAAGTAGCGCTCTGTGCAGCGGGAGGCGCCGGGGCTCACCTGAGCCGCGCCCGCCCTTCCCGCTGTGGCCACGCCCACGAGCCCCCGCCCCTCCCGCTGTGGCCACGCCCCCCTCCGCGCTGGGGCTGTCGCTGAGGCCCCTTGGCAGCTGGAGCGCGATTGAAAAAATGATTCATGCCTAAGTTGCTGCTGTCTGCACCGCTTCTAAAGGTCTCCAACGTGCTCAGGCAGGTAGGGCCTGTGGGTGGATCCCGCCCCCAGCTAAATACATGTATGCATAAGTAAATACAGGCAATCCTACTAGACGGCACAGGACCGGAAGGTGACACATACGAAATAAAAGGAATATGAGGTGATAGTAATACTGCAAATTTTTTAAACACGTTAGTGGCACAAAACTACTCTCATCTGGATCCTTTCCCTATCTCTTTCTGATGCCATATATAGTATCGCTGGCAAATTATTTAATGTTGAATGAATAGGAGAAATTGTTTACTGAGTAGCAAAGGGAATCCCACTAGATCACACGTTTGCTCTGAAATCTCCGTGTGGAGCCTGCTCTTGACACAGTCCAGATTTCCTACCCTCCTACACCTCCTTCATTCCCAAGACCTACTCCTTTCCTACATGAGCTGCTTCCAGGAAAGTACCTGAAACCAAAACCTGGAAGCAACCGAGTTGCTTCTCACTGAGCTCATTTATATTCCCTGTTCTCAGTGTACTCTGCTGTTTCATCATAACCCACTTATTTTACAGTTCCCACCATGTGACTAAGAATTTTAAGGGTAATGGCCAAGCTCATTCATCTGTATAGCACCAACACTGTGCATGGACTTTATATATAGTGGGCAGTCAGTGAATGAGAGCGACTCACAGTACTAACCCAAGACTGACTGATAGCTGCCCACTGCCATTCCTGAGTATTTTATCAACCGGAACTGAAGTCATAAACTGAATAGAACTCTGAAAGTAGCATTTCAAGCATCTATGGAGAGCAACTAAAGGCAAGGCCATATAGGCAAGTGACTTCTTAAGATTACATTATTCAGCTGCAGTGGGGAAAATGTAGGTCTGGGAAAAGAAATTTGTGGAGAAATCCTAACCTATGTGCTTAGTCTTTCTAGCCTCAGATTCTTTATCTGGAGAATTATATATATGCATATGACTATACAAGAAGGAGCAACACATATACAGTGCCTGGCACATGACAAGTGCTCCACTTCACCTAGCGCTCCAATAGTCCCAGGAAATAATCATGGTGGTCAAAATATTGGAGCCCAATAGTGATATCTGATTCAGCACAATTATCTATGAAACTCCTGCTACATTTTTGTAGTTGTAAGCAAAGATTTAAGGGATTTGCCTTGAAATCATGGAGATTTGGATGCCTCAATTCCCTCTTGCACCATTCTTCTTGTTCAGTTCTTATCCACCCTGGGCAGAAACATTTCTGGTGACAGAAGTTCAGCAACATCCAAGAAAACCCAAACAAATCTTTAGGTAATTATGGCTGTTTAAAAGTTAGAAGTACTACTTAATTAGAAATAGAAGACATACCTCCTCTACCCAACAGTCTTATAAATAGTACAGGAAGAATATAAGAAATAAAACAAAGTATTTGGTAGCATAAAATAAGAGACAAACCACCGCATAAATTAAAAAGACAAGTGTTCAGAGACAGGTATAGTCTTTTCGGCTTGGAGTGACCAGGGAGGTATCATGGATGCAGGCACGGTCTTCAAACATCAGGCCCAGGAAAGAAACATGAGCACTTGCATAGGTAGAATGGCATACGGTAAATTAGACAAGTATGCTAACAAAAGGTTAAACCGAGCCTCTGTATAACAGCATTGAAGTGTTACTCAAGAGCTTCTGGAAGTAAGACTATGTGCCCAGTGCTTTCACCATTTAGTTGAACACAACTAAGACAAGGACTCTCAAGTCTCAATGTAACATCACTGACAAGGCAAATAATGAGGGCAAAAGACTACTTCCCTTTCAACAGCAGAGTATTAAAACAGTGCTTCTATTTGGGTAATAAGAACTTTTTCCCAGTAATATTTTTCTTCATAGTGATTGTTCATTTAAGTCCTTCTGAATTCTACTCTAAAAGACCCCAGGAAAACAGAATCGTAGGAGAGAATGGAGTTACACAGGCAGTTCACATTTCTGGTCATGTACTTTCAAATCAGTTTCTGGAAAACGTAACAACTAAGTAATTTTGGAAGAGAATAGCCTCAAGCATTTCTTTTGCTTTCCACATGTGAGTTCCAAATCTGCCTCCCCCTTTCCACTCTATGTTGTGGTGGATTAAATAAGCACCTGTTGAATGTCAGATCCTGGAGCAGATACCAAGAAGACCTGTGGGGCTGGAGGAGACTACAGCATAGCTTTAAATTTCCATGATTCTGGGGTCTAGCATCACTGTTTATTATAGTGTCCATATTTGGTAATCAATCAGTATAAATTCCTCATATTCTTAGTCTCTTGTACCTGTTCCAGATGCTACAGGGTTTTCTTTCCCTATTGCCAATGAACATCATCTTATGATTTGGTGCAACTGTTGTCATAGTACAGTCCTAAGGCTTACCCCACTATATTTTTGAGACTTTTGATATGTATTAAATTCTTTAACTCAGTAATGTGAGCCAGAGAAAGTTGCAGCAAATCTATTATTGTTTTAACATAATAATAAATAAAATGGAATATATTTTTCATGCCTTTGTTTTATAATAGTGTTTGCTACTTTCTAAATACTTCATTAATAAATTATAATTTTCTAACTTACAGATATAAGTCCCCCAAAATACCTTTAAATTTTTTTCTTGCCTTACAAGTCAAGAACAAATGAATAAAAACAAAAATATGAAATGTCATATTCCATGACACTCTAGCAAGCTGGGAGTTAAGCCAAAAATAAATTTTTTGGGTCACTTTTTAAAAAATAGTCTGTTATGGATATAAAAATTCACAGCCTGAAGCGATTGTTTAGAAAGAAGAATGTTGCCGGTTATGTTAACATAGGGACTTAAGAGTCAGTCAGTTCATGGAACAATAAATTGAGAGGAAAAAAATCTACTCATAAAAATAATTCTGAAAGCTGCAATATCAAAATACCTACATTAGTGTTATTATGTGTAATCTTTAATCTCTTGCCATGTGATCTCATGAAAAGACCAGTTCTAGAACACTTCTGGTCTTCCTTTCTCTCAAATGAAATTTGAACTTCTAGGAAGCAGATGCAAAATCATATTTTCCAGTGTTCCACATAACACACCACACAATTCCCTTACTATTTTTACAGTTAATTCCTTCCTCCAGCTAAAATCTAAGCAGGGATCCTTTACTTTTTTATTCACTCTTCTTAAGGACTTAGATCACTATTGGGCATCTAGTGTATACTTGGCACATGGTTGGTGTACAATGAGTAAATGAATGAATGGGAAATGATCTGAGGATGAAGCAGATTCATAGGATATTACTCACCCAAATAGTGATATATTTAGCCCATACATTTGAAGCAAATTTGGTATTTCCTTAAATACCAGTTACATTTTCTTCTTTACAGATATTTAAATCTACTTGATCTGATTAATCCCAATATTTTACAACAATAAAATAAGTATTCCTTTAAAAAATTTTATGGGAGCCAAAGCACGGTGGCATCTACCTGTAATTATTCACAACATCAAGGGAAGTTGAGGTAGAAGAATCAAAAGTTCAAAACCAATCTGGACAATATAGGGAAGTCCTGTCTCAAAAAAAAAAAAAAAAGAAGAAGAAGACTGTGGGTGTGGTTTGGTAATAAAATGCTTGCCTAGCATTCTATCCCTATACATATAATATAATGTAAATGATCTATCAGTCTACAGAATGTATTTGCTCTGTATCTGTAATTCCAAAAAAGTCCACAATTCTTCTTTCACTTTTACTTCCACATGAAATATTTTATTGATCATATATGAAAAAGACTAGTTTTTGCTTATTTTGAAAAGGAGAAATATATCCTAAAGAATGAATGATCCTGTTATTCATTATACAATTTTTTCAAATAATGCTTTCCTCTAGTCCATCAAAAGTGATCTTTGGCTCAATATTTAATAACCTAGGAGACTGTTTTGTTGGTGCTTTTTGTTGCCTATAGATTGAAACATTGCAAACATTATAACTTGATTATTCAGCAGTCAGGCTGAGCGCTGAACTGACACACCCAGCCACTCCCAGAACAACTCAAAGGAGTTTTGTTTCAACAAGTTTACACTCCCTCTTCTCCTCCCTCCTCCCTCCTCCCTCTGTCCCTTCCTCCCTCTCTCCCTCTCTTTTTCCCTCTCCTTTCCATAAAGAGGCACTTCACCCACAAACTCATTAGGATTCTCCCCAGGTAGCTACAAATCATCAAATGCTTTCCCATCACACATCCGATAAATATGATTACATGGATTTGTATGACACCTCTTCAAAACAGCAGAAGAATAATGTTAGCCTTGGACATTTCCAAAAATTCACAGAAAGTTCACAATAAAATTTCTCACCAAATCACTTGGGGCAGAGGCTGAGGCAGGAGAATCACCATGAGTTTGAGGCTACCCTAAGCTACACAGTTCAAGGTCAGCCTGAACTACATAGTCAAACCTTGTCTCAAAAAACCAAAAACTTTTTAAATTAAAAGTTAAGCAAATAGGGCTGGATATTTAGCTCAGTGTTTCCAGTGCCTACCTAGCAAGTCCAAAATCCCTGGTTCAATCCCTGGTAACCACATACAACAATACCAGGCATGGTGGCTCATGCCTACAAGCAATCTGTACCACATACCACAATGCCTGGCATGGTGGCTTATGCCTGTAATCCCAGAATTTGGGAGGCAGAAGCAGGAGGATTCCTGAGTTAGAGGTTTACCTGGGCTACTTAGTGAGCTCAGAGCCAGCCTGAACTATAAAGCGAGACCCTGTCTCAAAAAAATAAAAATAGAAGGGCTGGAGATTTAGCTCAGTGGTTCCGGCACCTGCCTTGCAAGTGCAAGGTTCTGAGTTTGATCCCTGGTAACCACATACAATGCTGGGCTTGGTGACTCACGCGCACCAGCAATCAGTACCATACACCACAGTGCCGGGCGTGGTGGCTCACACCTGTAATCCCAACACTAGGGAGGCAGAGGCAGGAGGATTGCTGAGTTCCAAATTTGCCTGGGCTACATAGTGAGCTCAGGACCAGCCTGAACTACAAAGCAAGACCCTGTCTAAAAAAAAACAAAAAGAAATAAAAATTTTAAAAATAAAAAAGTTAAATACAAATGAAGTGAGATCTTAGGTCGTCCTCAAGTAACTTTTAGATGTGAAAGTCAGTGAATGAAATCCTGTCATTACCCTACCCAGAAGATTTTAATTACCCTTAAAAAGAAATAATTTGGGTGTGATACAAACATGAAATAAAAACTAAATAATTAAGGGCCAGAGGGTTAGCTCAGTGGTTCTAGTGCCTGCCTCACAAGCGCAAGGTCCTGAGTTCGATCCCCGGTAACCACATACAGTGCTGGGTGTGGAGACTCACGCCCACCAGCCATCAATACCACATACCACAGTGCCGGGCGTGGTGGCTCACACCTGTAATCCCAGCACTCAGGAGGCAGAGACAGGAGGATTGCTGAGTTGGAGGCTTTCCTGGGCTACATAGTGAGCTCAGGGCCAGCCTGAACCTGTCTCAAAAAAAAAAAAAACTAAATTAATTAATTTATGACTGAGTTAACTCAGTAGTAATAAAGCTATCTGACTCAATGACTTCAATTGCCCAAGTATATGTGTGTATAAGAGATTTGAAATTTTTTCATATACAGTTCACATAGAACAAAAGGAATAAAATTAAAAATAAAAATTCAACTTTTTCAAAATGGCCAAGGGAAATAGGAACTTCAGTATAGCTGATAAGAATGTAAACTGATCAACTCTTCCAAGGAGGCATTTGGTAGTACATTATTAGCTTTTCAATATTCATTTCCTTTGATCAAATGATAGTTTTTAGAAGTCTTTCTTAATTGAATAATTATGGATCAGATCAATTATTAAGGTACAAAAATGCTTATAGTAATATTTATAAGAGAAAAACTGTAGAGTAGCTGAATTTCTATCAGTATATAAGTAATTAAATATGTTTCTGAATAGTAGTCAAGAGACTGGCTTGTATAAAAGTAGGTTACAAGATATAAAATCTATTATATATATATTTACATATATTCAAATTTAGTTGAATTAAAAAGCAGTTAGTAACTGCTGAACAGTAGAGTTTAGGATTCTTTACACCTTGCTATGATGAGCATTAGGGTTACTTAATTTTAAATTAGCAAATTCCATAGTTAGAAGATTTGAAGAAAACACACCAGATAACTTTAACAATAATTATTTGTTATAAATAGCAAAATGGCAAACATAAATGCTACCTTATCAGTAATTATAAAAATAATTATTCTGGCTGGTGAAATTAAATGTGATCATATCTCCTAGATTTTCTATAGTCATCACACATCATTTCTGGTAAGAAGTGGAAGTTTCTAGCCTCCCTTTTATGTGGACGGCTCCCAGCTGCCCAGCAGAGGCTGAAGTCACAAGTAAGCCTCACACTGCCCTTACCCCACCTCCACCTGAGATGACCCAGCTTGGGAGGATGCGGCCCACTTGCTGAGACAAGCAGAAGCCCGAGGAAAGCAGGCCAGTGGGAACAGGCCTGGCCCTCCGTCCTCCTCCTCCTCCCCCTCCTCCTCCTTCCTCCTCTGGCTCCTCCTCGGCCAATATGCTGACACCTTTGAGCCGTGATCTCTGCCATTTCCTTGATATAACTGAAGCTTATGAGCGAGTGAGGCTCAGCTCTGAGGAAAGCTTGGAGATCACTAGGTCCAAAACCTCATTTCCAAATGGTGAGACGTTGGCCCACAGTGCTTGGTGTGTTTTAAAGTGATGTTAATAAGACCTTTTACACAATAATATTTTTTTCTTTTTTGAGACAGGGTCTTGCTTTGTAGTTCAGGCTGGCCCTGAGCACACTATGTAGCCCAGGCAAGCCTCCACGAACTCAGCAATCCTCCTGTCTCAGCCTCCCGAGTGCTGGGATTACAGGCGTGAGCCACCACGCCCAGCACTGTGGTATGTGGTATTGATTACTGGTGGGCGTGAGTCTCCACACCCAGCATTGTATGTGGTTACCGGGATCGAACTCAGGACCTTGCGCTTGCGAGGCAAGTGCGGGAATCACTGAGCTAAATCTCCGGCCCCCAATAGTATTTTATGTAAGTTCCATTTATGTAACATTTTATATATGAAGAAGAAAAGACATACATGTGCAAGGCTGACGACTAACTTCCTCCAGGTCAAAACACCAGTGAGTAGTAGAAACCAGATGAATCCAGACGAGTCCAGGGAGCTCTCTTAACAAATACATTCTACCTTGTGCTAAACAGCATGCACACCTTTAATCTGAGAGTTAAGGTACCCATTCCTGTGTGGAATATAAAAAGTATTCTTTTGATAAACAGTTCTTCTATGTGATGAATGGCCTATTCAGCCAAAGACAATGTAGGAATTTACAAAGCTCAGAAATACAAAATCAAATGACTTCACCAGGAAAGGGACAAAATTTTTATAAGGCTTCAAATGAATATTTTAGAGAGTAGGGAGGTGTCTGGATCATTATACTATGTACTTAAGACACTATGGTAGACTTTTGAATGAGAATTCTAAGTCCTAGTCTCTTTCTCTTAAAGTGAAATTTAACAGCAATTCCTTTTACCCAGGGTCCTTAATTTCCCCTAGACCTAGGGCTCTCAAGGATTCCCCTGTGGCTCCAGTTGCCTCCAGGGTAGAAAACTGGAAGCAGAAGTATTTTCCATGAGCTTCTCTTCTACAACTTCATTCAGGCCCACATATTATTTGCATTTTAACCCTAGTCCTAAAGCATGTGCAGTTCAGGATCCATGATTTTCTATGTGGACATCCCTACTTTCTCCCCTGATATGCACAAATCATATTAAATAAACATGCCTGAGCCAGGGATTTAGCTCAGTGCTTCAGGTGTCTGCTTACAAGTGCAAGGTCTGGAGTTTGATCCCTGATACCACATGCCACAATGCCAGACATAGTGCCTCACGGCTGTAATCCTGGCACTCAGGAGGCAGAGGCAGGAGGATTGCTCAGTTCAAGGCTTGCCTGGGCCACATGGTGAGCTCAGGGCCAGCCTGAACTGCAAAGCAAGACCCTGTCTCTAAATAAATAAATAGATAATAGATAGATGATAGATAGATGATAGATAGATGATAGATAGATAGATAGATAGATAGATAGATAGATAGATAGATAGATAGATAGATAGATAGATGATAGATAGAATGCCTATCTAAATTATTAAGGGACATAAGAGCACATATCTAGTAGTAAATTTTCCATAGCAACAGTATAGTGTAGAAAAATACCTAGAAGAGGCCTAGCTGTGTCAAATGGAATTCCTAGCTTTAGGTTTTTGAAGAATCTCTACACTGATTTCCATCATGGTTTTACTAGTTTATATTCCTACCCACAATGTAAAATGGGTTTTTTTGTCCCATAGCCTCATCAGCATGTTATCCTGGAAATGGACTATATGCCCACCAACAAATGAATGGATAAAGAAGATGTGGTATTTATACACATTGTAGGAGTGTTCTGCCATTAAGAATGAACTTGAGGCACTTGTAGGAAGGCCTGGTTTCTTTGATATGAGAAACCCAAAATACAAATAAAGGGCAAAATAAATGATAAGTGATAGGAAATAGGAAGTAGACATTTTGCAAAAGGGAAAGGGGCAAAGAGATAAAGGGAGAGGGGAGGAAGGGGATAGTAGGAGATGAAAAAGAGGAATTGAGATGTGTTATGTACATGTACCAGAATACATAATCATTACATACTGCAAACATGTATTAATAAGAAAAAAAAGGAGAAAGCCAATACAGTGTATGTAAGGATTATTGCAAAATAATATATGAAAGAATGTTGCTATTTTACTATATTAAAACACAAAGAGTTCAAAATTACAATAAGTAATTTTTTTAAAAAAAATCCAGTTAGATTAACATGCTGAAGTTGACGTTTCTCCAACCTCACTCTGAGTCAGAAGCTCGGTGGGGTGCAGAAAAGAGAGAAAGTGCCAGTGAATCACACGTCCCACACCCAGGTCACACACGGCTCCCGGGGCTCGGGCAAGGCCTGGATCTGAATCCCTCCCAGCACGTGGCGCTGGCTGCTCACGGCTGTCCTCAGACTCCGCGATCCTTCCGGCAGCTTCTGCCCTGACACAGCCTCTCTCGTGGTTAGCTCTGGCTTGTTCCCGTGCTGCCATCTATTCCAAGCCCTTGAACAAATGATTAAAACTCACTTTCCCTCTTTCTCCACCTCTGTAAAATGAGATAGACATTAGCAACTGGGGTTATAATGAGTATATGAGAGAACATACGGACATGTAAAGTTCTTAGCATTTTGCCCACCACCAATAAATGTTCAATAAACAATGGGTATCATGAGTTTACTTTCTGAAGCTTTAGCCAACTTATCAACCTCAGAAAGATTAGCTTTATTTCTATGGTGGGTATAGGAGAAAATGGTAGGGTTTTTGTTTTTGTTTTTGTTTTTTTGAAACAGGGTCTCACTTTGTAGTTCAGGCTGGCCCTGAGCTCACTATGTAGCCCAGGCAAGCCTCGAACTCAGAAATCCTCCTGCCTCTGCCTCCCAAGTGCTGGGGTTACAGGCGTGAGCCACCACGCCCAGCACTGTGATATGTGGTATTGATTGCTGGTGGGCGGGAGTCATCACGCCCAACATTGTATGTAGCTACCGGGATCGAACTCAGGACCTTGTGCTTGCAAGGCAGGCACCAGAACCACTGAGCTAAATCTCCGGCCCGGTAGATTTTTTTTAGTTAAAAAGAAAAATTGATTTCTGTAAAGCTTCAGAAGAATGATCATACACACAAGCACACAATTTGTGTGAAGTTTTCACCTTCAATTTTTGGTTCATGGTGTCTTGCAAACAAGGAAAATGAGAATAAAGGTGAAATTTACTCAAAATTAGAGAGGAAGCTTATGGTTTAAAAAGAAGTGTATATTTAATATTCCATCATAAATTTCCATCATAAATAATAATAATTTCCATCATAAATAATGAACAGTTGTTTCAATCATAACTTATAATTGTGATGTTATGCATTTATAAGTTATTATTAAAAAGCTGTTAAATGAAATGTATTATCTCTTCCCAATCTCAGAGTAACTTGGTCAATTACATAATATGAGCCTCATTTTACAAATGAGAAAGGGATGTTACAAATTTAGGTCACAGTAAGAGAAAGTCAGCTTCACTCACAACTCAGACTGTGCAAATAACACATCACTATTAAAGGAGAAGGAAATAAGAAAAACATTAGACCTGTCATCCTGCTCATGAAAGAAAATGCACGAAAAACAGCAACAACACCAAAAAGCATTTCCCCTGGCATTTACTTGCTCTTGATATTTATTATTAATTTTCTTTACAAAGCAGATTTTGAAGTGGAAGCACAAGGACTAACACAGGGCAAACCATCATTCTGACTGATTAATAGCAAGCTCCACCCACCTCAGAAAACCAGTGCCATTCACCCATGACAAAGGTCACGTCTGCTTTCCACAATGAATTACACATATTCTTCCTTAAGAGCTATCATTCTTGCACACCCTTACCATGGTTTGGATCTTCAATGTCCCCCAGAGCCTTAGCTTGGTGTTAGAGATTTAGTCCCAGACTGGCATTGACAGGTTACAGAAGCTTTAAGAAGTAGGGTCTGGTGGAAGATATTTAACCTCTGAAAAGATGCCTTCATAGGGGAGAGCGGGACCCAACTCTTTCCCTTTGTCTTTCTTTCACTTCCTGGCCATGAAGTATGTGATTTTCATCCACCACACACTCTCACCAAAACTGTCAACTCATCATAAGTCTAAAAGCTATTGGGCTAATATGTCATGGACTGGAATACCAAAACTGGGAGCCAAAGTAAGTTGGTTGCCCCAGGTATCTATTACAGTGATGGGAACTTTACTAACACAGCACCTAACTGAATTTTATTGTTAGTGAAGCAAAGATGGTACATGTGTGGTTTGTATTTATTATTTAAATATATTTATATGTGACATAATGTCCCCTTGATATTAGTTACTAACTACTTTAACCAAACTGTTAATGTTGCAGGATTTGGTGAGCAAACCAGTTGCTGCCACGCATGACTTCACAGGAAGATAACTTTAGCTAGAAAAGGAGGAGCCCGAGAAAGTGGAGCCAGTCTGAGTGGCTTCAGGGAAGAGGAGGCAGTGCCAGGGTTCCTCTCCCCTCTCTGTCAGTCTCAAAGGTCACATGGATTCCTTTACATAGCTCAATAGCCATAACATCAAAGCTTGCTTCAAGTTAGGGAAAGAGGGAGTTTAAGAGAGAATACGATTGTTTTAAAAAGTCAATAAATATGTTTATTGGCACATGAGTTGGGAGTTCAATAGAAGAAACAAGAGATGCAAATTAAATGAGAGTTTTTTCATCCAGTATGTTAAACACATTCCATTTGAGTCATGACCTAAAAGTCTACAGTACATGGAAGGTATGAGCCAAGGAGAAGATAAATTGCCCTGTCATCTTAAAGCTGTCCCGCTGAGTTTTAGGTTACAGGGTATTGTTAGACAACTAATAAAAACCTAATGTTAGAAAGAGGCTTCTTCCCTTTGAAACACCTCATGGTGATTTGCTTTCCCCTCATCTTGCACCACTAAAAGTGGATTTATGCTGAGGAGGCAAGCTTACCCCAAAACTAGGCAATTACAGGCTGCTGGGACAATTAGTCTGGGTGGAGATCACAAATTTCATATGTCCCAGGTCCAAGATGTTGGAAGTCTTTTAACCTTAACTGTACATTGAAATATCCAAGCACCAAATTAATTTACCTCTTGTTTGTTGCAGACTCAGTCACATGTGATCATTCAGTTAGAAATGAATATATCCAAACTTTAGTATAAATATTAGCATTGGTTTAGTGATAAAGAAGGAACATCCACTAAATAGTCCTAATTTACCGGAAAAAATGTTCACCTCCCAAATTTTTAGCATACAATGATTGTAGTCTAAGTATAGTGAAGAATTTTCTGTTCTCATTACATTGTAGAGATATTCAGAGTGACAAAATGTGACATATCATTTGTTTTCAGTCATCTGACAAGCATTTTATCACCTACCGTGTCTCAGGCATTATAATATTAAATATAGTATTAATAATAGTTGTGTCACAACATAACCTCAAGTCTCTGAACAATGCACAATTCATGGAATCAGAATTGGGCCCGAGATCTTTAGTTCTCTTTTGTTTGGCTCTCCCTGGACCACCTTTTCTGAGCATGGAATCAAAATTTGAGCTATACATAAATTTTAATCATGTATTTCATGGTGACGCCCTTGCAGCTTGGGGCAGTTTGCTCTCATACCTTCTTCAAATCTCCATTTTCTTATCTTTAAAATGGAGTTAATGACACCTATTTCTTTCAGCAGATGAGAGATATAATTAGATCTGAAATGCTTTGAAGATTAAAAGTCTCACATTACTCTTGTGCTCATTTATCTGGCATAAGATGCTAAATTTTCCATTTGTGTTGGCATGTTTCTCAAGTAAATCAAAGAAAAGACATATATTAAAACAGTATGTGTGGTTAATTCTTGGCAAGTGGGTAAGCATTATCTACATTTGGATTCTTCTATTGTCTAAAAAAATGCTTTCCTAATCAACCTATTGTTTCAAAAACTGATTCAAAGATAAATAACCTAACATTTTTTACTTCCTATTTAAATATTACATACTAAATAATTGTTAACTTTTCTCATGTAAAAATATTCTGGCTAATAAATATAGAACAGGTGATATGGTAGAACTCCTAATGAATTATCACAGCCTAAGCTATTATTATAAATGTTGATACCATCACAAAGAGGAAAACAATCAGACATGGTATATTTCTAAGTGGAAGTCCACCATGTTACCTTTGAAGTAGTCTTACTCAAACAAATGAAACCTGAATATAATCAAGCTTCTAGATATGTTTCAGAAAATATTTTTAAAAAAACAGAGGGGAACTTTATACCACAGAGATTCAATCAACAACACATACAACAATTATATATATATATATATATATATATATATGTATGTATGTATGTATGTATGTATGTATGTAAAGAGAGTATAAAAAATTCATATAGGGCCAGAGATTTAGCTCAGTGGTTCCAGCACCTGCCTGGCAAGTGCAGGTCCCTGGTTCATCCCAGTAACCACATAATATATGGGGCGTGGTGACTCAGGCCCACCAGCAATCAGTACCACATACCCCAGTGCCGGGTGTGGTGGCTCATGACTGTAATCCCAGCACTCGGGAGGCAGAGGCAGGAGGATTTCTGAATTCAACGCTTCCTGGGCTACATAGAGAGTTTAGGGCCAGCCTGAACTACAAAGCGAGACCATGTCTAAAAAAAAAAAAAATCATATAATCTGTTTTCATCAATTAAACTACAAGAGAAAACCTACAAATTCAAGTAAATTTATGGCATATGTCAAATAAGGACAATTATTTGTATTTTCTTCACACGAACTACAAAAATTAATAAAGCCAAGATGATCTGAACACTAATTGGATACTGATATTAAGAAACTAATATACTATCGGGATGATAAGCCTTGAAACCTTCGTAAAGTAGAGCTGTGTACTGTTACTTTTACAGATAAAAAGAAAGCTCACTAAAGTATTTTCTCTACTTTTGCATATGATTGAAATGTCCCAAAATACAAGCACTTAAAGAAGAGGAAAACTTTAAAATTAAAAATAAATGGACACAACTCTGAATATAAGAAGTAGGGGAGGGCCGGAGATTTAACTCAGTGGTTCCTGTGCCTGCCTCGAAAGCGCAAGGTCCTGAGTTCCATACAACAATGCTGGGCGTGGTGACTCACGCCCACCAGGAATCAGTACCACATACCACAGTGCCAGGTGTGGTGGCTCACGCCTGTAATCCCAGCACTTGGGAGGCAGAGGCAGGAGAAATGCTTAGTTCTAGGCTTGCCTGGGCTACATAGTGAGCTCAGGGCCAGCCTGAACTGCAAAGTGAGACCCTGTCTCAAAAAAAAAGAAAAGAAGTAGGGGAGTCTACTATACAAACTTTGCTACTTTTAAAGACATATCCTTTTACCAGTTAAGCAAACTTTTCAGGGGCAAGTAGTATCAGGAGGTAGAGAAGAATGGTGGACAAGAAAGCTAGTCTTAGAATGAAGCAGAGTGAAGCAGGTGTCAGATTCTAGTAGATATTTCTCATTGATCAAGTATTGGAAAATAATTCAGAACCCAGACCCCAGACTCAAATTTAACTACAAGTTTCACACTTGTCAACTATGTGAATTTGGGCCAGTTGTTTACATCTCTGTGCATCTGCGTCCTCTCGTGAGATAGAGATGGCCATAATACCTATCTCATAGGTTTTGATGACAATGAAATTAATTAAAATACTCAAGCATAGCTTAGTATAATGTATCTGTGTAATGAAAACTATTATTATTTTGTAGTTGTGTTTTAAATGCATCAACTGTTGTTCAACAGGGAAATATAAATTAAACTGACAGTGAGATAACACTATCCATTCTTAGAAATGCTAAACTTAAAGCAACTGAGCACATCAACTGTTGGCAAAGATGTGGAGGAACTGGAGCTCTCAGATATTGCTGATGAGCATGTAAAATGGTATAATTGCTTTGGAAAGCAATTTGGCAGTTTCTTATTAAAGAAAAAACATACACTTTGCATATGATCCAACAATTCTGTCCAAGAGAAATGAAAACATATGTTCACACAAAGACTAGTACAAAAATATGCACAGCAGTTTCATGAGTAACATAAAACAAAGGAAAAAAGCACCAGTCAAATGTCTATCAACATATAAATTTTATTATGGCCCTATAATAAAATAAAATACTATTATTGAAAAAATTAAAATGTGTAGCAAGATGTATAAATTTCAAAATATACTAAACTAAGAAGCTGGACAGAAAAGAGTAATTTTATGTAATTTATTGTGTAAACTTTTGCACAAAACTGTAGAAAAGCTAAATCTATAATAATACAGAAAAGATGAATGGTTGCTGATAGCAAAGGTAGAACTAACTGGGAAGGGCAAAAAGAACCTTTTGGTGATGGAACTGTTGCAAGCACACATTCTTTTTCCCTTCTGCTTAATTGCTCAACCTTTCTCATGTGCTTATTCTATTAGGCTTTTTCACATCATTGGCTTCATTGTCTCTGTAGGTTATCCTTAAGAAATTTTTGGAATTCTGGTTTGGTGGTCATGAATTTCTAATGTACTCCTCATCTTGGAAATATAGTTTTACAGGATATATCAGTCTGGCTTGGAAGTTGTGAAACTAATTATTGACATACAGTAAATATCTACTAAATGTAGTAACCACACATCCACTAATCATAGAAAATAATTCAACAATAACAGCATAGAGCTAACTACCTAAAGATTAATGACTATATTAGTGCTATGGAAAACGTGTGAGTTTCTGAGGTGCCATCTCCCCCAACCCTGCTCCAGAGACCCTTCTGTCTGTACACCCTACTGAGGCAACCATCCAATCTGAGGTGTGTCCCTACTCAAGCTGGTAGATGTGAAAAGCAATCAGACCTCTGATCTCTGTGCTGGATTTAGGCACTCAAATGGCTGCTGGACTTAACACCAGAGCATTAAGATGCAGCCACTTCTGAAAGTCACACACACTTCTCACCTTATCCTTCCTGGCCTGAATTTAAACTTCTCAGAGGATCTGTATCTACTCTATATCCTCTTTATGACCATCTTGTGGCTGTTTCTCACCCAGTCACTGTGGTAGAATAACACTGGAAACCCCAACATGAAGTTATTGTAGTTGTTTGACAGCTCAATCTTAAACAAGTAACCCATTTCCAAAATTGCTCCTAATTAAACTTTCTCCAATATGACTAGATTTCTTCTCCAATTGTAGCCTGCCATGTTAAAGGAGTCTCTTTCAGAATAAAGCCCTAGCTTGCTTTTGAAGTTTACAATCACATGAGCTTGTCTTGGAGCTAACACTGTTGACCCAGTGTGTTGTTTTACCTGGAACTGCCAATGCTTCAGGCTTCCTGTTTCTCCCCTATATTGGTCTCATTCATGATCAAGCTGATCTAAGTGCAAAGAAGGCAACCCAGACAGTCAAATCCCACACTTGCTGACAATTCTGAAAGACATGTGTGAGAGCCAGACAAAACTTGTAATTATTCCACAGGGAGAAGGAGGAGCCAAGGGCCTCCTAGGCCCAAGGATCATCCTGACAAACTCTCCAAGCTCTGCTTCAAGACCCCAGAGTGCCGCACTTGAGAGAGCATGAATTGGTGTCATGCCATCCTTTACAGGGACTACAGATGGGCTTTGCATCATCTAAGTCTGTGAAATTAAATTGTGGTGCTCCATATGAACACTGATCTGTGATGCTTAGGAGAAACAAATGTAAATCCTCTGTGGAAAAAATATGTATCTCTAGGCCTCGACTTAAATCTCCAACACTCAACATATAGACTTCAATACAGTGAATAAACAAACAAAGAGGCAGAAACTGGAATAAATAAATAAAAAGCTGATAATATCCAAAGACCCTGTTTCTAAGCAAGTTCACAGTCATTGAATATTTGGGGTTAGCACTTCAACTCATTTTGGGAAGTGGTACACTTCAGCCCCTAGTAGCCATAAGGGATCCCAAGCAAGGCCAATAAAACTTTTATAATGTTATTTAAAAATAAAACAAAGCAAAACTAAACTAAACAAGTAAATAAATGAACTGCAGTACTAGGGAGCAAGACAACATGAATGAAAAGATGAAAAGAAAGTGACATACAAACAGACCCAAAGGGGATCTAGATGTTGTATATTGGTTAAACATTCTGAGATTATCTGTGAGCATGTTTCTGGATGAGAGTACCACTTAATTTGGTGGACTGAGAAAAGCAGATTGCTCTTCCCATGGTGGATGGGCCTCATCCAGTTCACTAAAAGTCTGCGAAGAGCAAAAAGGCTCTGTGAGAATATTCTCTCTGTCTCACTGTCTTTGAGTTAGAGCATCAGTCTTCTTCTGCTTCTGGACTCAAACTCAGACAAGATCTTAGACCACTGGTTACCGGTTCTTAGGCCTTCAAACTGGAACTATGTTTTTAACTCTCCAGATGTTCAGCTTGTCAACTGAAGATCTGAGGACATCTCGGCATTTATAACCACCTATGCCAATGCCTGATGATAAATAAATGCACAAGGTACATGGATATCTCTTATTGTTTCTGTTTTACCTCTCATAGAGATTTTGGCACTTAGAATGGGGTACTGTCATAATAAACACCTGAGCATGTAAAAGGAGCTTTAGAAATGATTATGAGAGATAATTAGAGGCTAGGAGAGTTTTGAGGAGCATATTAGAAATACAGACAATAAGAGCAATTATAATGAGATCTCAGATGGAATGAGAAACTTGTCACTAGAAACTAGAGGAAAGGTAAACTTCATTATAAAGTTTCAAAGATATTTGCTGAGCTAAGTTAATGTTCTGGTGTTTTGTGAAAAGTAGAACTTTTGAATTTAGTGAATATTCATGTGAGATTTTTAGCCAAAGCATTGAAGTATGTTGGCTACTCTTAATGAATAGTGAAATGTAAGAAAAGAGAGATGAACTGAAGAACAAATTGGTAAGCAAAAAGAAAGCAGAACTTGAAGATTTGGAAAATACTCCATCTATTCATAATGCAAAAAATGAGAAAGCATGCTTTGAAGAAAACACCAAAGGTATATCTGGACAACACTTCAGAAAAACTTATGAAGCCCTATGGGGAAAAAGTCCTACCAGCCAGGCATGGTGGCTCATGCCTGTAATCCCAGCACTCAGGAGGCAGAGGCAGGAGGACTGCTAAATTCCAGGCTTACCTGGGCTACAAAGTGAGCTCAGGGCCAGCCTGAACTACAAAGTGAGACCCTGTCTCAAAAAAAAAAGAAAAAAGAAAAAATTCCTACCAGTTGGAACTAAAGGGAATGGAGATGAGTTAAAATGAATGAAGGCTTCTGGATTCCACAAATTTAATTGGACGGTATAATAGTTACTCAGCTGTGAAAGTGTACTTTCTTGAAGAAAACTACAAAGCCGGTTCAGAGGAGGGCCACTGCCCCAGTTTCTACAGGTGAGATAGCCTCCACCCAAAACCCTGTGGTTAAAACTACCCTGTGAAGCCATAGAGTTTGTTCCCCTATCTCAACCATATACAAAAATTAATTCAATTTAATTTAGAGAAAATTTCATAAAACTCTTAGAAGGAAATATAGGAGTAAATCTTTGTGATATTACATTAAGCAATATTTTCTTAATCATGACATCAAAAGCACAGGAAAAAAAGAGAAAACAAATAAATTGGTCATCAGGATTAAAATTTGGGATGTAGTTCAGTGGTGTTGCGTCTGCCTGGCAAAAGCAAAGTCCTGAGTTCCATCTCTGGTACCAAAAAAAAAAAAAAAGAGAGAGTGAGAGAGAAAATTAAAATTTTTGTGCCACAAGGAGTGTTATTAAGGAAGTGAAAAGACAACCCACAGAATGGATGGTAATTATTTGCAAACCAGAGAAGGGACTTTATACCCAAAATATGCAAGGAATTCTTACCTCTTGAAAACATAATTTTAATGGGATAAGGATCTCAATAGCTATTTGCCCTAAAGAATATATACTAATAGCTATTAAGGACATAAAAATATATTCAATGTCACAAGTTTATATTAGAGATATGTAAATAAAATCATGAGGTATTACTGCACATTCACGGAGGTGCTCAGCATTAAAAAGACAAAAAACAGTTAAGTATTGGCAAATATGTAAAAAAACTAGAACCCTCATATATTTCTCGGAAGAATATAAAATGGCACAGTTGTCTTGCTAAACAATCTGATTTCTTAAAATGTTTAACATACAGTTAGCACATGACCCAGGAATTCCACCCTTCAGTATATAACTCCTAAAATGAAAGCTTATATCCACAAACAATTCATATGTGAATGTCCATCACAGTATCATTCATAATAGCTCAACATGAGGGCCAGGGATTTAGCTCAATGGTTCCAGCATCTGCCTTGCAAACACTAAGTCCTGAGATCAATCCCCAGTAACCACATACCACAGAAGCATGGTGACTCATGTACACCAGCAATCAGTTTCACCCACCACAGTGCTGGGCATGGTGGCTCATGCTGGTAATCCCAGCATTTGTAATCCCAGAGTTAGGATTGCTGTGAGTTCGAGGCCTGCCTGGGCTACAGAGTGAGCTTAGGGCCAGCCTGAACTACAAAGCGAGACCCTGTCTCAAAAAAGAAAAAAAAATAGCTATAGATGAAAAATCACCCATGAGCATGGTGAATAAAATGGGCTGCAATAGAATATTATTGAACATGGTGAATAAAACAGGCTACTACAGAATATTATTTGGCCTTTAGAAATGAATCAAGGTTGATACATGAAACAGATGATCCTTTAGGACATCATGCTAACTGAAAGAAGCCAGACAAAAAAGACCACACAGTATATTATTTTATTTATGAAATGCCTGAAGGAGCAAATCTATAGGGACAGAAAGTGGATTAATAGCTCCCGAGGACTAGGGGGTGAGGTAGCAGGTTGGAATAAAATGGAGAGTTATTACTAATCAGTGGAGTTTCTTTTAGGGTAATAAAACTAGACAGTGTGGTGATAATAGCACATTCTGTGAATATATCTGAATTTTATATTCTAAAAGGACAAGTTCATAGAATGCAAATTATATATCAATGAAACTGTTATTTTTTAACCATAGAAAAAGTATTAGTAGTAGCAATGAGTCAGCTACAGGTTGGAGGAAAACAAAATTTTCTCTGAACACTCATTGACAAAATCACAGACTGTTTTAGAGTTGATGGGAAGAAAATAAGAAATGATGGAAGAAAATAAGAAATGATGGGTGGGGCAGTGAATGGCACTGCCCAACCAGCTCCAGGCCATGAGGTGCTCCCAGTGAGTAAGCTTGAGTCACCACAAAGCCACAGCCTTGCCCAAGTAATCTGGCGATGAGTGACATCACACGTAAAGGGTAATGACTGGACTGAGGTTGCCCTCCCATAGCAGTAACTCTGTAAAGGATGGGACCAGCTGCTGGGAGTCAAATATTACTTGCCCAGTTACTTTCTCACTGCTTTGGCACAGCCCCTGACTCCCACAGTTTAAAGGAGGAAATTCTGATTTTGGGCCACAGACTGTACAGCCTTCAGTTCAATCAAGTGGCTCTAAGGTATGGCTGCATGCTGCATGGCAGAGGGTCACGGCAAAGAACAGCTATGTACAGCACATTGACAGGAAGCAGTAAGAGATCGGAGCCAGGGGAGATACAACTTTTCAGGCTCTGTCTCTAACTTTTCCAACAGCCTTCAACTCCTAACAGCACACTCAGCTATAGACTCAGCAGTAGAACAGTAGGCTAACTTTCTTTTGTATACCATACTCCCATGATTCAACCACCTCAAAAAAAAAAAAAACAACTCACTTTTGAGTACATGAGGCTTTAGGGATATCCATGAGTAAATTATAACATTCCCTTTGGGTTTTACTTCTGAATCAATGCTCACTGAGATGCAAGATGACAAACTTGGAGAAAGAAGAGGCAATTGTTCCATCCCACCTCCGAACCTGGGAAGAACAGACTGGCTTGCATGAAAGGAGTCTCAAGCTACAAAAGCAGAAATAACTGGTATGTTTGGGGAACACCAGAATTCACCGTCTTTCCCCTTAACCAACATTCCTCATAAATCAATAACCTTCCTTTCATCCACTGACAAGTTTGTGTCCAATGCATCCAATTATATGCATACAACCTAAGTTTATGATGTGAACAGATTTCATAGGAGAAATTTTTATTAAGGTACCATTTCCTTAATGACAAGTACAACTGAATTCAAAAATTTAACCAATTTTGTTTATTCGGAGAACCACCCAATGGAAGGAGATAGTAAGATATATAAGAAAAGGCATTTGGTTCTGGAATCCAAAGCCACCTGCAGCAATCCATAAGATACATGTCCTTAGCTTAATTATACAACTTTTCTGATCTTTAGGTTTTTTTCTACAAGATGAGAATTACACCAGACTCACAGCTGATATAAGATTAAAAGAAGCATCTTAAATAGTGAGTAAACACCATTCTCTGTCAAAATCACCTTAGTCATCTGGCTGTCTAGCTGGGATCCTCCCTGCCCCACTGCATATTAGAATCATCTGAGAACATTTAACAAATAAAATTCCAAAGTTCTCCCCCCAGAATCCTAGTATAATTGATCTTGGGTGGAACCCAAGTGTCTGTAGTTTTAAAAAAGCTCCTGGGTAATTTTAAATAACAGCCACGGTTGAGAATAAGTGGACAGGAAAGATCAAAGAGTCAGTTTCAAAAGAATCACCTGAAGGGCCAGAGATTTAGCTCAGTGGTTCTAGCACTTGCCTAGCAAGCACAAAGTCCTGAGTTCGATCCCTGGTAACCACATACAACAATTCTGGGCATGGTGACTCAAACCCACCAGCAATCAGTACCACATACCACAATGCTGGGTGTGGTGGCTCACAACTGTAATCCCAGCACTTGGAGGCAGAGGTAGGAGGATTGCTGAGTTCAAGGTTTGGCTAGGCTACAGAGTGAGCTCAGGGCCAGCCTGAGCTACAAAGTGAGACCCTGTCTCAAAAAAAAAGAATAATCTGAATTGGCTGTAAAAAATAAATAAATAAATAAAGGATCCCAAAGCAGTGTCCCACTCTGTACCTACTAATTCAGAATTTCTGGGAGGTGCCCTAAAATCTCCATTTATATAGCTCACCCAGGTAGTATGAATGTCTACTGAAGTTCAAGAGCAGAAGAAAAGGGAGAGGAAGTTGGGTGTAAACCAATACTTCCTAAATCTGGTTGAAAAGACAGTTCTCTGAATTGCAACCTAAGAAAGAATCTTTTCATATATCTTGAGATTTGGGTGCAAATAATCTAGCTTTCCATTACTTCTAGCATTCAAATGTAAAAGATCAATTGTGAGATGAGAACCGCCACACAGGAACAGTGTTAGGGCAGAAGGCTGAGACTAAAACACAAACTCCTGGGTGTCAGATATTATTACTTTTTGTAGAATGGCACGTTTCAGCAGACATGTCACAGGACACTGTAAAACCACAAAATCAGAATGCTTGCATGAAATGAGAATTGTTACTAAAAAAAAAGAATTTAAATAAGCCTTCTAGCTCACTTGCTCTCAGTCAAATTAAAATCACTAATTGTGGCAGTCACACAGCTGGGTGAGACATCATTCGTTTACCAGTGGCTTTTCTACAAATAACACCTGTAATGTGTTGGTTATGATACCAGCTTCCTGGGTTATATCCCAGGACCTGAAGGCCACTGTCCTGAGAATACTGACACTTCATATGGATCTTCAGCTGGCTGACGAGTAACTGTAATGGAGTGAAAAGCTTGGCTCTCAGTCCTCATATTATGCCTGTCCCCTTTTCTGTCTGCAACACTTGAGTCAGATTTTACTCATCTCAGCACAGGCATGTTGATCATGGTTTAAAAATGTTCATCCAAGACTGTCATACAAAATTAATTTGGCCTTTACCTGTTAGAGCTAGTGTTTCTTCTACCCTACCCTTGTGGCTTTTCAGCATCTCAAGCACTGAAATTCAATATCCTCTAGAGTGCGTTGACCACGACCATCCAGTGGTCCCAGTCTGCCACAAGAAAATGCATCTTTTAGAACCATGGCCCAGGCCAGTGGAAACTATTGTACTTTTGCTCATCCCAGCAAATACATATAATCTTGCTGCTTTCTTTGCTCTATAAACAGCAGTTTGGTCACTCTCTGCTTTCTCCCTTCAGCAAAACCCCCAATTCAGCTGAAGCCCCTTCTCCCCACCCACCCCCAATAAAGCTTTGCCTATGCAAGAGTGTGTGCTGCCAATATTTTGCCCGGTCTCATTTATGCGACCTCTGAGTCAAAAGTCACATTGTCTGGTATCAAATTTTATGATGCATGATCCAAGACCAAGATGAAAATATTACTAAATGAAATTACCTATCACATTTTAGTGTGAATGAATATGAAGCCTACTCAACTAGGAGGAATTTAGTTAATAATATGCTCATTTTCCCACTTCTCTTCCTTTGAACTTCTTCCACATCTTTAAGGAGAAAAAAGACAATTTTGGGGAGGAAGAGTCATATGAGCTAAAAAAAGGAGTCCAAAAACTTTACTCCCTAGCAGGCTTCCTAGAGAGAGGCATGGATCTTCAGGGTACAGTGGGTAGTTCTGTATGAAATTGGGAGGTAAAAGAGGATAATGTGGTTGAAAGAGACAAAACACAACACTCTAATTTTCAGGGGGCTATAAATCATCTTCTCCAAGTAATATATGCAAATTTTGGGGAGACAGTTTTATAATATAACAACCAATCAATAAGCTCCACAAAAAGTGAGCTTTCCAAATAAATTTACCTTACTGAGCCTCAGAAAGCACAATATGTGTCAATGACATCATTATTATCCTTTTACCTAGGCTCACACCAAGAATCACCTTTACTCGCTGTGTTTCCCTGAGTGCTCCATTTACAATTGGAAACAGTCAGTAGGTAAATGGTGGGAAAACCTGTGGTATGTCCATACCATGCAATGCTACTCACTGATATAAATATGGAGAACTATTAATATACTCAGCTACTTGAATGGAATGGTAGGAAAGGATGGTAGGGTAGTGTGACTGCAGAGTATAACACAAGGGAAATCTTTGTGAGTATGGGACAGTTCTTTACTCGGTTGCAATGGTGGCTACATGAATCTAGGTGATAAATAGCTTAGAACTAACTACACACCCACACACATTGTACCAAGATAAATATTCTGGTTTTGAAACCATCTGTACTTTTCTAAGATACGGCAATGGGGAAAACTGAGAGTGGCACTTCTCTGTACTATATTTCCTAGTTCCTGTGAGTCAATAATTATTTCAAAAATGGGCAGTTAAAACACAGTGAAGCATATCTGAGAAGTGGCTTGTCCATTTTGCTTAAAGCATGCTTAGGATGGACAAGCTGTACACACTCTAGGATACATGTGAAGGTAATATTGAGATGTTCCTTTTCCCAATACCGTGATGTTAAAGGTACATGATCTTTTTATTATTTTATTTTTATTTTTATCTTTATTGGTACATTGTATATACATATCATATCATGATCACACTCAATATTGGCAATTTGTACCAGTATATGACATAATATAATTCTCACTTTTTCCCATTCCCCTACCCACCCCACAACCCCCTACCCCCAATACATAAGTTTTGTTTCCCTTTTTTTATTATCACATTTTTTCTTTAACCCTTCACTACTCACACCTCTAACACATTTTCCTTTGAAAATTTTCTATTTCACAATAACTATCATTCATTCTAGAAAAGGTACATAATCTTAACACCACTTTTATTGTTGTTGCAAGAAAAAAATACCAGTTTATGAGAGAGCAGACTGACAGGCTTATTAAGCACCTCCTTTTGGGGCATGTGTGTCAGGTGCAAAAATCATTGAGCTGGAGCTATACGGCAAAAGTTAATGCAAAAGTCAAGAGATCAAAGGCATATAACACGTATCTCCAGTATAAAGAACAGTGGAAAGAGTTCCACAAGTGTGTAAAGAGGCACCCATCCTTCGCCGGTTCTCTGTGATGGGGCAGGGTTCTACTGTGTACTCAGATAGGATTACGATATACTTGGGAGAGGTGTCCAGTCCAAGCAAGCCACAGGGCCCATCCAGTGACGTGCTACATGAACCTTCTAGCTAAGTAAAGCAGGCCTTCTGTTGCTTCAGCCTTGGGCAGCAATGTGCCTTCGGAGGTCATATTCTATCTCCATTGACACTGCTTAGTAACAAGTAAGCAGATCTAGCCGTAGGGAAAAGCTGCAAAGCTACAGATGTTATGTCTGCATGACTATAATCTGAATTTGGTGGTGCCATCATTCTCTATCTGCCGACTCAAGCAACTGATACTAATGAGCAATGTGTCAGGCAGGTCCTTCTGATTGGAAATTACAGAAACATGAGTGTGAAAAGGTCATTTAACTAGCTGAGCGGAGGAGTGGACCAGGGATTCCTTTCAAGCAGGACTTTATCTCATTTTCATCATCTCTGTCTCTCGCTGTGTGTTTTGACCTTAGTCTACAGCTGCAGGTGGACTTTGTCCAGACAATAGGGGATAAAGGCAGAGACCACCAGCTATACATTCTTATATCCCATCACTGGAGACCTCAGAGCTCTATCTTCCACTTCAAGGCAGAAAGAGCTCACAGAGATATTCTTATTGTCCTGGCTCCAGTCACATGTCTATCTACAAACCAATTACTATAATCCAGTTCTGTCATTAGTCAAATATATCCCATTAGTTAAATATATCCCATAGCTCCTGAGTTCGCACTGCCTGTTTGCAACTGGGAGAACCTCTCAGATGCCTTTCACAAATGTTAGGTCAGCTATCATTGTAACAATTAAGCAATGATCACTTTGATATTAATAAGCGGAAAACCTACATTGATTTCAACTTTACTAATTTGAAATGTACACTTGTACATTCATGATAGTGATTTACACTTGCATGAAAGTTCAAAACAATTTGTTTTTTGTCAATGAAGATTATGAAAAATTCTAGCTTTTCATTTAGTTGACTAACAATCCCATTTATTTTAGTCTGTTATATATACTATTTTAAAATATTAAATTATATTTCTTTTAAAATACTTCACAATTTGGTATTTTCTTTTACCTAAATTCAGTTTTCTCCCAATAATTCTTAAGTGGGGAGGATTTACTCCGTCTTTCAGGACTTTCGTCCTCTCAGTCAAAATCATCCCCTCCGCTGCTCCCATAAAAAGTCTAAAGGGCTGATTAATTTCTTCACAAGACAAGATATTTGGCTTCAGGATACAAATGTGATTGGACAGGTTCTCCACCCAGGAACCAGGCACAGCTCCAAGCGGGGTTTGTTCCAACAAAGAATCACCCTAACAGGCCCCTACAAGAAGCTCGCCAGATTCCAGTTTCTAGGAATGAATGCCTCTCTGTTGCATGACGGCCACGCCCTGTCTTCACTGAATCTTTGACTCTACAGAATGAACTCACACTCTGAGACAGGGTGGAGAAGGAACTGTTTTAGCAGCTAAAAAAAGGTTCACATTTCAGGTCTTTCTCCCCCCAGAAACAAAGTTGCTGAATTGTGTGTTTGAGCAATTAACTCTGAGGGTTTGCACCACTGTCATGCCATGTACCACACCTTAGGGATACATTTGTGTATGGTCATAAGTATGAAATTATACATGAATACATTTCTAGAGACACTTACTTCCAACGGAACTACATCTTTCCCTGGGGACTCTTTTTAAACTTCCTGTCTGTGATGG